>OW796111.1:2630152-2896118 GCA_941860345.1 Chrysodeixis includens | reverse complement strand
CATTACTGGATGAATATAGGGGAAGAGGACGACCAAAGAAACGTTGGATGGATTGTGTGAAAGATGATATGGCTGCAAAAAGTGTGGCAGAAAAAGACATGCTGCGCCGAATCGGGATAGGGGCAGGGGAATGGTGATAATGATGATGATGATGATGATGATGAATTATAATTAGCAATTAGTTATGTTAACCGCAGTTGCGGTTATAATGTTTTTAAACTTTCGCGACTTCTTTTCTCCCGACGTTTCGGTCGAGTTGCACCGACCGTGGTCACGGATGGACTCGGGCAACTCGTCCGAAATCTAAAATATGCGGTTGTAATGTTTCTATATTAAAAATTGCCGTTTTGAAGTTAATTTCCATGTAAGGTTTATACTTGATAACATATTTAAATCTACGATATAATATTAAAGGTATTTTAAATTAGAATTCTAATTTAAATGAAGATATTTTCATTTAGTTTTTGTCTAAATACCTGTACTGGTGTTTGTGAGACAACGGGTTTCGCTTCCGCCGCCGCCTTATTCGTCAGTTGTGCCTTCAATATGGGTGATGATGGACCTAAATAGATAAAAAAGTGTCAATTACCAAGGGTTCAGAGTCACCAACGCGTTCGCCCACCGTGGCGACCTCTATGACAAGGGTAAAACCCTTACTAAGTCAATAAGCAGACTTAGGATCATTTGTTTTAATATTTGGCTTAGGATTTTATAAAGGGCAAGAACATTATCTGATGGCTTTATCAGAAGCATACAATGCTCTTAGTATAATAACATAGTTACACCGTACTAACGTTTTTCTACAGCTTCGCCCTTATAGCTACCAAACATTAACCTCTTTTTACGCAATCAGTTAAAAAGTGTATGTGTATTGTATAATAGACTATTATGTCAATCCAGAGTGTCAACTAACTCAATACCAAATTTCATCCAAATTGGTTTATCTGTATAAGCGTGAAAGAGTAACAAACATCCATCAATCCTCACGAACCTTCGCATTTATGATAATAGTAGTATTATTTGCTACAAAACATACCTGTAGTAGGGTTAGTTCGGTTCTGTGCGTTCCTCCATCGGATGCCGATGTAAACCTGTTGCGTCTCGCCGGAAGACAGCGTCACATTGTTTGGACCTACAGTCCCTCCGAATACAGTCCTAAAGAGTAGATTTAATGTGACAAATGTATTTAGAATAATAGTATGTTGTTTGTTTAAATTTAGGTTTATGCACGCGTATTTATCGGGAATGGGTGGCTAGTTTCGGGACAACAAGAGACTTAATCATGACCTGAAGCAATGGCGGGGTCGCGCGTAAATACGCGTGGGTACGACGAATAATTTAACAATTATAAAAAATGAAAACTCAATAATTCAACAATTATGAATAATTAAACCGAATAATTTAACAATTATGAATAATTATTACAAATATTTTCACGATAATTATTTAGTAAGTTGTTTATTAAGTTGGAGGGGAAATTAAAGTTATATTATTATTCGGAGATATCAGTGATAATCAGTGGGATTACTATAAGCTCTTCAACTCAAAATCGTATCGTGCAAAAGTGAGCATGATTCTCATTTACATTGGAATAGTAAATTATTTCATTTTAGAAGCAAGACGGCGCACCATGCTTTTCGTGTATATCTCGCTTGCACAACTTTAAAGGTCTACTGAGTTTAGTAATTCTCTCTTTATTTGAAGTCAAGATCAAATGTCGATTTAAAATCAAATTAATTCACTTACGTCAACATCCACTTATTTAGAACGCTACTTAAAACTATTAATCATCTTACTAACAATAAAAAACTGTAACATACCTGACCAATCTCGGGAAATGTGTGGGTCCTATAACTCCTTTCCTTGCAAGCTTAGTACAGCATGCTACATACTGCCTATACACTTCATTCGCGTCACACGCACTATTGTCATTAGCTGGCAACACTTCGTACGCCGACCGAAGCCATGCTTGAGCAAAATGCTCATTTTCCTGTATAAAAGTTTTTATGCTATGAATTTGTTCGATATAGTGTTAATGTTAGTATGGTTATTTGTGTTATTAATGTTAGTTATGAAATGGAAGCGTGTAATTTTTTAGTTATTGTTAGCAATTAGTTTGTATTATTTTTTAAATGTTTTTTTAGGGTGTGCTTTGTTTGTGTATTTTACAAATTGTAGGTTGGTTTTAATATCGTTATAACTTAGAAAAGGTAACTTGTATTTATTATACTATCTTTGAGTTTACCTTTTTTATTTAAGTATAATTATTGTAGATATAGCATACTGGTGGAGCGCCGTGGCAAGATACATTCCATCAAAATCGACTTTCGTCTTTAATTTCGTTTATATTTTGCCGATTATTCTATATTCTCAAAATACTGCACCCATACTTTTCAAGATGAAAAGCTAAGCTAATGACTCAAATCAACGTTTACCCCGACCTTGCCTTTACCAGACTGGGGGGATGTTAATCTCTCTTACAAATGTTCTGTGCGATAGAATACAAAATATCCCCCTACCACGATATATCACCACAAACAAAACACCCCCGTACTAAGTACGACAACACAAATAGGTAAATACAAGTGAATGCTTACGATCGGTCCCTTATCATTCACCTGCACTGTCCGCTGTTGTAAGTGCGACTGTTGTATGGACGATACTGGCGCCAGCGCTGATACTGCGGGCGTTGGTATTGCTGCTTGTTGTTCTACTGGCTTTACTGGGGTTTGAGCCTGTGTGGTGCAATTTTTAGGTAAATAGTTTGGGTGATAAATGATGTTGAAAATGTGCTTAAGGACACATTTCTGTTTTTCATCTAAACTTCAATTTCGCGTAACCTGTAAACTAAATTCGGGTCAATGGAAATTTTAAAGTCCTTGAAAAATGTTTTTTTTTCTAATTCTCACAATTTTGACAGTTACAATATTTACCCTTTACCATTTCATCCTGAACACAACATTCTTTTGACAGCCGGAATAAATTGGGGATTTGACTAAAAAAATCAAATCGTCTTTTTTTGGAAATTCATTTGACGGACTAATACTGTTTTTTTTAGTCTATTTTCCTAGTATGTAGTTACCTGTTGATGTTGGTGCAGCTGTCGCTCGTGGTCTTGATGCGCGGCGAGTGCGCTAGGTCCCGACACTGTCTCCACCACGCGCATTAGAATACACGCGCGCGGGCCGTAGCTCTGCGCCTGGTGTACACACACATATGTACTATGCCATAAATACAATAATGTACAACAATGTGGAATGCAATAAAGTATTGCAATAAATAAGTAAATGTTGAATGCGCATTGACACGGTTGAAGGGATCATTTAATGAAAATATGACTTAAATATAATGAGAAGTCCTTTACAAGACTCTAAACAGATCTTACGTAGGAAATTAATGTAGGCTGTGACAAGATAGAAGAGCATTTAATACTTATAGTATTTAATGCACATAATATCTACAGAAATCTGTCTAACACACACGAATTTGCGCTTATACCTCCAACAGATTGTGAGCATTATACTGCGGAGATAAGGACGAATTTTGCATGTTACATTTCAGATCAATACTTCTAACACCAGTATAAGTTGACCCCTATCTCCATACCTCGACGGTGACGAGCGAGACCAGCGTGCTGATGAGGCCGGGCACGCGGGCCACGGCTTCACTTGCGCGGTCTCCCAGTGATGTGAGCGCGTACACGCACTCTAGTGTACATACTAACACCATGATATCACGGAGTGTCAGTAACGAACATACGTCTTGGTATATCTGTAGGAGGAAAGTTAATTACTTTATTAGTTTTACGGCCATTTTTCTCGACTTTCACGGAGTGCCATCTAGTCTCAAACTAAACAGAGTATTATTATGTATTATAAGTACTAGACAACTTATAAACATACTTACCTATAGATAAATTACACCCAGACAGACAGAACAGGATCGTCAATTGGAATAATAATAGCAGCCAGTGAGAAACATTATATTAAGAAATTCTATATGAACCTTCCAAATAAATCTAATAATATTTTTTTGCCAAAGAATTAATTTTAAATTGAAAAAAAAAGTGTAACAAAAAATTCTACACTAAACAAAACCTAATCTATCCACAACAAAACATCACAAAAAGCTACTTTACCTTAGCCTCCAAAGATTTCAGTAGTGCATCTTCATTGACCTCGTTCTGAGCCAGTTTATTCAGTAACTCAAGCGCGGCGAGTACTCTCGCTCTGTCCTGCGAAGCTAATGCCGCTTGGATAGTCGATATCACGTGACGAGATATTAGGCAGGTTGCTGGGTCCTGTATAAGGAAAAATGGATATTTAAAAAGAATCATTACTCATATTATAAAAATATAAAAAAAAATCATTTATTCAAATTAGGCTACAATGTAGCACTTTTTTAACGTATTTTTTTTTTACAAATGGGTGTTAACCAGACATTTGGCCAATCAGCCCCCTTTCCTGAAAATCTTGTTTCTCTAGTAAGAGACGTCATTTATAATAGACAGCGCCCCATCGCCCACCCTTCACCGCTTTCTGTGCTTTCGCTACGGGAGATGAAACGGCGCAACAAATTTCCAAGCAACACACTGTCTTTCTTATTGTATGAAGTACCTTTATAATAAGCTCAGATGAAACGTTGCCGAGTGTGTCGAGACCGGATTGACGTAGCGTTCCCACCCAACTGTTTGCGCAGAGCAGTAGAAATCTGAAAAGACGATATTTTGTTAATACAATAAAGAAATAAATATAAGAAAATAACGGAAATAACAGTTCAACATTTGATTGAAGATGACACAAACTTCATATTTACAGTGTTTTTAATCTTTCGCGACTTATTTTAGACAACAAACTAGTCTTATTCGCGATGTAATTCGATATTTCTTTTCTCCCGACGTTTCGGCCGAGTTGCACAGACCGTGGTCACGGGTGGACTGACCCGTGAGCACGCGACTAAGAATAAGACCCGATAGCTGTCCAAAATACGGTGTTTCATATTATATCTCATACCTGATTAGAGTAGTATTTTTCGACAGATACTGCACGTTTTCTTCGTGGAAGGAAAGCGAACGGACGATAGAGGCTATCTGAAGCACTCGCTGCGTGTAAACACAGGACGCGCCGCCCGGGAGCTCCGGGGCGAAGAGTAAGCTTTCTTCTGCCGGCTCTACCATCCAGTCTTCGAATATATCCTAGGGAAGAGTTATAATATTGAGCTGACTGTACTAAAGTAATCAGTGTTGGTGTTATTAGAACTATAGCTTTCGGTATGCTTTTAGGGATATACAGTCAAAATTTTATGGCTGATCATCGAAATATTGTTATTGGAAAAATAACGTTCATTTTATTTTCTTGATGAAATTTTCAGCAAATTGAAAGTTCCAAACCCGCTCATACAACTGAAATATTTATTCCAATCTTTCTGACACATAAAACCATGGTCGCGCATAAAATAATAGAAAAAGATAACACAGATTTTTCCTAAAAAGACCAACAGTACATAACTAAATTTGACACTGAATGCACTAACCTAGTGGCCTATTTCATGATTATAACAAAACTACTTACATCTTCAACCACCTTCTCAGCTATAACCTCTTCCAACTCAGCTTCATTCATCAGACAGTCTGTGAGTGTATTATGCGCGGCTCTAGCCTGCACTATCAGGTCGGGTTGTTCGACCCCCGGTTGCATGAACTTGGTCTCGTCAGCTAACTCTTTAGCCCCGCCCCCGCCCGCCCGCATTGCCCAGAAGTCGTCCGGGTAACGCCCTCTGGCCTCGTAGTAAGAACGGCCGATTGTGTCGCGAAGACTTGCTATTGTAAAAGATGGACATTGTTAAACCATTGGAACTGTAGGTATGTGTTTTGTTGCACTACAGAACATTATGCTTTTAAGATTAAGAAATTTATTTTAAGTGTTTTTTTGTTATCATGGTTAGTTACAATCAACGTTTAAAAACAATTCACTAGTGTTGAAGCAGTCTTATTATTAATTCAGTTGCTGAACTTGAATCCGATCTAATTCTTTAGGCCATATTCTATGAAGTGCTTTGAAAAAAAAATATATTTTAAAATTTTATTCTTTTCATAAGGCAGTTATACAACCTAATGTCAGAGTTTAAACGCCCATAGGCTTTACATCTAAACAAATTCAACTACACAGATCTTAAAAAATCAGTAAACAATACTTACAATATTTTAGACAACAAACTGTTCTTATTCGCGATTAATTTCGATATTTCTTTTCTCCCGACGTTTCAGTCGAGTTGCACCGACCGTGGTCACGGGTGAACTTGCAACTCGACTGAAACGTCCCATTTATCGTCTAAAATATATATACAAGTTGCGAAAGTTTAAAATCGATACTTACAATGATTATAAACTCCAGCATGAGCCAGTAAAAAGTCCAATATATGGGGGGTGGTGCTCAAAGGCAGTCTGTTCGAGTGGTCAGCGGCTAGCACAGTGCACACGTTGACGGCGAAGTCTTGTTCGTTCGGCATTGGTGACAGGAGAGAGAGGGCGAGTCGCTCTGATGCGGCCGCGACCCGGGACCCAGTGCGGAGCGCCTCACCTGATGCTTAATGCCGATAAATAATATTGCCAACAACTAGCTGTCTGGGTTGGAGGTGGGTTAGTGATTAATTGTGACAGCTGACGAGAAGATTAATAAGGTGGGATTTAAAATTTCTAGAGATATTTTTAAAAATGAATTTTGTGTTCCAAAAATCATTTTTTATTAAGTTAAAATATAATGTGGGAAATCGGTATTTATTTCCAAAATATAGCTTTTTTAGGGAATTTGGAGCTGTCATTTATGAATATATTTCACATATACATATAAAAATCGCAATTTGCGTGCGCAAGCATGATAATCCTATCTTTATTCCTCCACACTAATTATTCTTTCACGGGATTAAAATCAGACCTTTGTTTAAGGTTTACAAGATACAGTCATGTCAATTTTATATTCTCATTAATGAAATTTAATTTTTACTCCCGCACTAAGGAATTTAATCCTTGTGCGCACAAATTCTTGTCCTGCACGGGGATCTAACCCGCGACACGTCGCGCCTATACCACTCGGTTATCTGTGCAGTCTAAGAGTTCTCTCTAACAGCAGTAAGTAAGTAAAGAAAGGAGACAGTAATATCACGATGTTTCTGCGGAAACATACCTGATATGTACGTACCCCCTCCGAAGGACATGCGCGGTATGTTCCCGCCGCGGCCGCGACGCGACAGCTCCTCGTCAAAGTCGTTGTCTTCATCTCGACCCGGTGGGCCTTTTGCTCTTTCGTATCTAATGGAAAGAATTATGTGTTAATATTAATCCAACGAATTGGTTTGAATTCGTTGGATTAATACAGGATTGTATAAGGAATGATATGAATGACAAAGGAGTACCTAAATGATAGGTACTGTGACATTTGACAAGGGAGAATGAAAGAAAAAAACGTGTTGCGCCGACCCCAAGTAAAATGGCATAAGGGCAGGAAGATGATGATAATATTAATAACTTTTTTTAAGTAGGATAAAAGCAGTGAAAAAAAAGAGATAGGTTATAAAATATTTTATATTTCCTTTATCTCTGTATCATACCATACTTGAATGGTAGAGAATATTATCTTGGACTTAAGTCAGCTACTATGAATATGTACAAAGAGTAAGAAAGTACATGCATGCCTAGATTGCAGACAAGACCAATACTGTTATTAAATTAGTAATTTGTAAAATCTTACTTTTCCAAATATGTTCCATAAATCCTTCTCAATAATGTTGACCCATTGATGCAAGGATGTGGCAGCCGCAGCGGCCTCAGAAATGATTCCCAAGTGTCATTCTGATTTACCTGTAACATTTTATTCAGTGAGTCTCGGAAAGATTACAAGTAGTATCAAAAGTTATCATACTGCTAAAAGTTTATATACATTCTACATTTACCCTGTAAAATAGATCGAAACTTAGCTTTTGATAAAGTATTAAATAAATTAAAAAAATTTAGTGTGGATGTTGATTACCAGGGTGAGCCAATTAGAACTTTATAAGATTTTTAGAGTTCTTACAAACAGTTATTAAAAGCAGTATTAATATGGCAATGCGTGAAAATTTCTAGTTGCTGGAAAAAGGCCAGTTTCCATGTAATTAAAAAAAAAATATCACCACTCTAGCATACTTCTATGTTAGTAATTCCAATGGACAATATTCAGAATTCAGTTTTAAATGAGTTCTCTACTACGTAAGTTTTATTTATTTTACCTAATCCTATACTATCAAAATATATGCTTATAATCAATAAATAACTAAGGTATAATTTATAGAAGTAAATCTATATATTTATGTATATGAAGAATTTCTGCTTACCTTTCCGAGTCCGCCTCGTTGTTGCACTAATGTGTAGAAAAGATAAAGATCTATTTCTATGCCATTCACTATTGGTACTTTTGTAGGAACACTGAAAAAAATAAAACCATTGTTATTAAAATTGTTTTTTTCTCAAGAAATATTATATTGACTGGAAAGTTTTATGTCAGTATTATTCTATATATTGAATAGAAGAAGTGTGTTTTGATTGCAGGTGGCCCGTGATATGTTAAAAACTGCATTTAAATTATTTAGCTTAACTGGTTTGCCGCGCTTTTATCTATCTGACTATAACAAAATATGGTTTAAGGTTAATAGGGATCCATATTTATTTATTGAGGTATAGATGAATTTGCAAATGGGATACAATATTTTTGATAAAATTTACGTGAATTTAAATAGGAACTATGTCAAAAGAAGAGTTTCGAAGTAAATACCGCCAATAATATACAGCTTGGTGCACTATACGCATAGATGCTTGGTTCAAGTATAGTAAACACGAATATCCAGATATGACGTAAAAAAATGTATACATACTTTTTAGATTCGTTGAATTGCTTCAAATCCTTGAGGAATGCCTCTTTATCCTTCGCATAGTTGCTTGATTTCGTATTTATTTGTTGTTTTGCCATTATAACAGTTCACGCGAACGACATTCAATACGCAGTTGTAACAAGAAATACTAGCACGCACAGATATTGTTACGCGAAGATAGCGTTTATACAAGATCGCACATATCACATATGTAACCAATAAATCAAAGTTATCTCATAATTATTTAGCAATGTATATTTTTCAACAATATGAACAGTTTGCTTGATTTTTTTGACATTGACAGCAAGCCGGACGACCGACGCTGTTATAGATTTCTGAGTTGCCATATGAACTTGAGCGTGATATTCTCGTTCAAAATAGCAGTGACGATTTTCTGCAGGTTTTTTTAAATTTTATCATCATCCCTTATCCCAATTATTATTTGGGGTCTGCGCAGTAAGTCTTCTTCTTCCACACGTTCCTATCCAACTATTTTAAATTTTATGTAACAGATTATTTCATTGATAATATTTCAACGTAGATCACAAAGCAACTGTTATGAAGTGATCTGTGAAACCGATATTTAGTGGATCGTCTTAGGCTAGTCTACTACACGTGACATTCAAATGATTATAAAATACAAATATATACATTTACCGACACCACGAGATTGTCGCTATCACGAGCGCAGGCTTAGTATTTGTGCATCACAATATTATAATTCGATGCACGTTGCGTACGCTGTGCATCAAACCATAAGGTTCAGGGCAAATTGTACACCAGCAGTGATATGCAACCCGCGCTCCTGCTGCAGGACAAGCCATGACGACCAAGGCCATCGTTTCTTTCACCGCATTGATAGAGATGAGACACGACACATGGTACACCTAAATGCAAGCTAACGGCAAGCTGAAAAGTATTGTTATCCAACATCGTACCAACGTTGGTTGACGGAAGTGCTTGTAACCTGGGGCCCGATTTCCATTCTTGCACAGCAAACACAGTAAAAGACGAGTACACTCTGCAGTATTGATTGACGCAGCAACGTATTTATTCCGTATCAAACTGCAGAGCGGCTCGTCCCACTGTCTCTAGAAATAACGTTGTTTGGAAAGGTCCGTGCCCGGGCTGGACAACCGGTTTTTTTGTTCCATTTTCCTCTATTAGATATCAGACTATTATTTACTCTTTTTCATTCATATCGTTCCTTATACAATCCACCCATCTTTGCCCTTCTTTTTCCTCTCCATCCATCTATCATTCTATCATCATACTCTGAATGTTTAAATGATTCTTCACAAATGCCTCATTTACTGTCAGTTTGACATTAACACCAACCTGTCAGAGTGAATACAAAAACATGCCAATAGCTCGTGCGTGTATTTTATAGGTTAAAAGTGATCGTTTAAAACTTGTTGAATAAAAATAAGCTATAAAAATGGTTAAGAAGAAAATAGATAACCGTATAAGGGTTATGATAGAGAATGGCGTCAAGTTGGGACACCGTACTATGTTTCTTCTCGTCGGAGACAAAAGCAGAGACCAAGTAAGCACAATTTATTTACTAAAACATGCTACCGGACTCGCTACTATACAATGTTATTTTTTTTAGATGATTCCTAAAATATATTTGTTCAGCGATTATCATCAAAGCCAAAATTTTAAATAAAATGTTGCTTAAAGTGATACTAAAATTACCAAATTCAGAAACACTATTTTTAAATGAGGTCCTGTTAGTTGCGTGGTATTAATACAAAATTAATATTTTGAAGCCTTAGTATATAAAAAATCAAATATGTACCTTCGCTCAGAAGTGGAGCTTTATGGAGTTTCTTGCCGGTTCGTCTCCATAAGAATGGCATTATGGAACCGCGCAACTAGTCAGTAACATTTTGAAAGTGCCTGAGAAGTTCTACTCGAAATAAAAACCTTTTGATTTTGAGTAGGACATAATGGGCTAGGAAATAATAAAATCATATGTAATATTAAAATTGATAACACTATGAAAAGTTAAAAAAAAGTATTGAAATATTTAAATTTTTTGTTACAGGTACCTATTTTATATGATATGTTAGTAAAGTCTACAGTTAAGGCTAGACCTACAGTTTTATGGTGCTACAAAAACAAAGATGAAGCTATAAGCAAGTAAGTTCATTGCAATTCATATAATTAAATTATTAGTAAAACATAAAGTACTCTATTAATTAAAAATGTTGATTGAAAACTCATTTTTTTTTAATTATCTAATACCTTATAGTATTTTTTTTAAGTTTAGATTACAATGTAGATATTAAATGTTTAATATAGTTTCTACTATACATTGCAATAAGTTATTTAAGTGTTACAATCATATTTAATTTTTAACTCAGTCATGGCCGTAAACGGGCAAAGAAGATAGCAGCGGGCAAGTTGGAAGTGTCAGAAGAATCTCTGTTTGATTCCTTCAGAGTGGCCACCACTATACACGGGAGATATTACTCTGAGAGTCACACTATGCTGGGTCAGACATACGGCATGTGTGTGTTACAAGTAAGTTACACTTTAATTATTGCATACTTGCTGTGGCCACAACATCAACCGGGCAAATACTGGTTATAGTATTAAATTACCACCATCTGGTGTCAACTAACTCCATACCAAATTTCATAAAAAATTCTCCAGCCATTTGAGTATTAAAGCATAAAAAATTTCAAATAAAGCACATAACACTCTTTGCAGCCATATCGTCTTTCACACAATCTATCCATTGTTTCTTTGCTCATCCTCTTCTCCTATATCCATCCACATTCATATTCAGCACCTTCCTTACCACATGACTCTTTTCATTGCATGTCCATACCATGACAACCGGTTACCTCGAAGTTTTTCTGTTACTACTGTTTTTCTCTTACATACTCATTTCTTACTTTATCCGCTCTCCTAACACCACACATTCCTCTTAACATTCTCATCTCTGTTGCATGCAATTGTCTTTAGTTCATTCCTTTTGTGGCCTAACACTTATTCTCAAAATTATTTATTTCTCAGGATTTTGAAGCTCTCACACCTAACTTGATGGCTAGGACTGTGGAGACAGTGGAGGGTGGTGGACTGATTGTCTTCCTGCTCAAGTCCATGGACTCCTTGAGACAACTGCATTCCATCACTATGGATGTCCACTCCAGGTATGGTATAACTTTAAATGCTATGTAACAATCAAAAAGTACTGATGTACACTTTATGCTTATGTCTTGATTGAATTAAGGAATTTCTCTGCTCATACTTTCCCACTACGATTTTACACACATACTTTTAATTCCCGTAGCAAATAATTTTGTCGAAAACGCAATCAAAAAATAAGCAATCAGTATCTCTCCATCCTGAAATATTATTTTGCAGCAACTTTTTATTTCAACATAATAGGTTTACTGAACTGGACTGTTTCGAAACGGCGCAAGATAGAGAATCATGATAGGACTTGGGGAGGCACTTGCCCAGTGGTGGGACACTAAGAAAGCATAAAAAAAATCAGCTTACCTAGGACAAAACCTGCGCAAAACACCTTTATCCCATTCATACACCATTATCTTAAGAAATATTCCTTTTTCACAGATTCAAAACAGAAGCCTACGACACAGTAGTGAACCGCTTCAACGAGAGGTTCCTGCTCTCTCTGGCTGACAACCCTCGCTGTTTGGTGCTGGACGACTCCCTCACTGTCCTGCCGATATCATCCAAGACTGCACAAGTGGAGCCCGTTGATAACACAGCTGAAGTAATTGCTTAAATCTCCCACTTCTTTTCGTTTTCTTTAAAAAAAAAACGACTCCCGCACTAAAGAATTGTGTCGCAAGGGGTTTCATAGACAATCAATTCACATGCACAAAGACACCCAGACTCAGAACAAGCCTTTGTGTCGCACAAATTCTTGTCTTATGCGAGGATCGAGCCGGCGACACATCGCGTGCAGTAACTATCCGCGCAGTCTGTTTATGTGAATAGTTTTTAATAGACATTCTGATACAAATTTAAAGGACAATTTAACGGTACTGTCTCAAAAAAATGATGAAACCTAAAAATATTACGCTACTTTTTTTGGGCCACTTTTATATTCATTTTCATACACCACAGTATATAAAAACTCAATCAAAAATGTTCGGTGAGATTTCAAACAAGTCCAAAGACTACGTAGGTTCCAGCGTATATTCACATACAATCACTAAACATGTCATTAATATATCATTATTATATATTATTATATTAATATTTCTAGCGTGTAAACCCGAAGCTCACAGACTTGATATCGTCCCTGTCGGACTCTCCGCCGGCGGGGCCGCTCGTGGCGTTGTGTCGCACGTACGACCAGGCCACCGCACTCGTCGCGCTCATCAACACACTCGCAGACAAACAGTCGAGGTAAGACAAGAAGTGTATTAAAATAATACAAGGTTGCAGAAAGCACCCCAGAAATGTAAAAGAAATATATTCAATGATATACGCATGAATAAATGTAAGAAAAATGTAAGAATAAATAAACTCCATTGTAGTAAAGTAATTATCTGCTCGAACAAATTCTCTAGAAAAATCAATTCGCTAGTTAATTCAGTGCAATGAGGGACACAAATCGTTTTCAAACCTATACCGTTCAATGTGACTCAGAACACAAATAACATTTAATTAACAAAACATTTACAAGCCTTCCTAGCAGTGTTTTATATTTATTTTTTTACTACCATAAAACTGTACTTTAAAACTACCATCTTCTCCCACAGGCCCCCACACTGCCTCACGGCGGCCCGAGGTCGAGGCAAGTCGGCCTGCCTCGGCCTGTCCATAGCCGCCGCCGTAGCACTTGGCTACGTCAACATCTACGTCACTTCGCCCCATCCTGAGAACTTAATCACATTGTTTGAGTTCTTGCTAAAAGGCCTTGATGCTTGCCTATATCAGGAGCATATCGATTACAATATAGTGAGGTCGACTAACCCGGATTTCAAAAAGGCGATCGTAAGGGTTAATATTGCGAGGAATTCGAGGCAGACTGTGCAGGTAAGATTATGGGGAATTTATTATGTTGAAATGATTTATTACGCTTCATATCAGGTTAATCAACTTGGTTCATTGTGTTCACTGGTTGATAGAGGACTTTCAATGGGCCACAACACTCGATCGCCCAAAAGTTGCTATGTTTGTATGCTGTTGGTTCTAGGCGCTGAAATTGTCCGATACTATGTTTGTTAATAAAAAATACGATACTACCTTTGAACAAACAGCGTTTATTTATCCTCATAACAAATCTAGTACCGATTTAATTATTTCGTCTTGTGTTGCTTTTTCGACAAGCAAAGAGGATTTTATGTTTAAATGATATAACGGTTTACTCACGTTTATTTTTCGGTATAGCCCGACTAGTTTCGGACCCAACCGGAGTCCGTAATCACGAGCTGAAGCGGCTGCGGGGTCGCGAGTCGAACTGTGATCCAACCGGAGTCCTTAAACTCATGATTAAGGACTCCGGTTGGGTCCGAAACAAGTCGGGTTATCCCGATAAATACGCGTGAGCAAACCGTTATGTCATTTAAGTATGAATCATCCTCACGAAAGTTACTATAAAAATTGTGATGTGATTATTTCATAATTGTTTTTCAGTACATAACCCCAGACGACCACTCTCTCCTGGCCGCGGCCGACCTCGTACTAGTAGACGAGGCGGCGGCCATCCCGCTACCACACGTTTCAGCGGCTGCTAAGCGCGCGCCCCTAGCGCTACTGTCGTCTACAGTCTCTGGGTACGAGGGCACCGGGAGAGCGTTGTCGTTGAAACTGTTTGCGCAATTACAGACACAGCATGATGCGCCGCCACCGGTAAGTACTGAGTTTAAATGATATCTGGGATAATGATTAGTTGTAACTTGTATAGGGCTATAAATGATTCCAAAAACAATGTTAGAGACAAGTTTTGATATCAGTTGAGGTCAGGTCGGATAAGTTACATTTGTATACAGAAACCGTTCCATTTTTTAAAATATAATAGTCTTACCGTATGATTGTTATCAGCAATTTATTATTTTTTTGGTAAAATTTGTCAATTCATAAAAAGCTATCTAAAATTTTACTAAGCATCGCCGAAACGCCATGTATACAACCTGCTTAGCATCAACTGGTAAAGTACTCCACTATTTTTCATAATTTAAAATTATTTGTACAGATAAAACTAGAAGAACCAATCCGTTACCGTTCCGGCGACCCGATAGAGGCGTGGCTTAACTCCCTCCTGTGCCTGGACGCCCCGCCCCCCAGCGTGGGCGTGGGCGCCCCGCCCCCCGCCTCCTGCGAACTGTATCGCGTTAACAGAGACGCTCTGTTCTGCTATCACAAGGCGGCTGAGGCGTTCCTACATAGACTAGTCGCTATTTATGTGGCTAGTCATTATAAGGTAAGAACCTTTTTTATCTTTAAGATAAAGATAAATTTATTCGCAAATATGGGTACAAACCAGGTGGTACAGATACTTTTTAAAGTTCAGCCACATTTTAACTTACCCTCAATCAAAACTTATAACGTCGAAAGCATCTTTATTCCTAAGTAGTAAGGTTTAACCTAATGTTGAATGAATGTTAAATTAAACATTAGGTATTAGGTAGTATTAGGTGGGTAGTAAAACCCACCATAGTACCTAAAGATTCATTTACTCAAAACGAGAAATATCGTACAAGTTGTAATACATTTCCAACGATAATATATCACTTTTAACGCAACGTACTTCATTCAACTCACACAATAATCTCTTTTCGTCAAATCCTGCCTTAAACCATCCTATTATTCTTGCAGAACAGTCCAAACGACATCCAATTACTAGCGGATGCGCCCGCGCACTGCCTGTTCGTGCTGCTGGCCCCCACTCCCGCCAACAGCACGGCCATGCCGGAGATACTGTGCGTCATACAACTGTGTCTGGAGGGCAACATCTCTGACAAGTAAGTGCATAAAATCCACTATAAAAGTAAAAAAAAGATAAGATCAAATTAGTAACATCATTCTGCAAATGGAAAGATGTGATCTCTGCCTACCCCCAAGGGAAAGAGGCGTGACGTTTATGTATGTATGTATTCTGCATCAAGTTCATTACAATAGTAACAGAATGATTAGGTTAAATTAAATATGAGCTGACCACTTGGAGAGGCCTATGTCCGGTAGAGGACTTCAATAGGCTGATGATGATGATGTCCACCAAGCGTTATAGGTGCCTTCACACTAGTGCTTCTCCAGCATTCGAGGAAAGGGTTAAACCTTATCTAGTTTGTCTATAGATATGTCCTAGTAAGCAATATCTTGTCACAGCGGTTACGTTCGTCCTTTCGCCTACTTTTGTCGTGCCCAACAAGGCCCACGATTGACACTAATATATTTCTATGACTTTCATACATTGTAGAACGTAAATTAAGCATCGAGTATTAGTATAACAAGTGTACTTAATATATCTGTTACTTTACTTTGACGGGCCTGTTGGTCTAGTGGTTAGTGACCCTGACTGCTAAGCCGGAGGTCGTGGGTTCGATTCCCACCCAGGACAAATGTTTGTGTGATGAGCACGATCATTTGTTCTGTGTCTGGGTGTAATTTAATATGTATGTATTTAGAAATATATAAGTATGTTTATCAGTTATCTAGTACTCATAACACAAGTTACTGTCGTATACTTAATTTGAGACTAGATGGCGTTGTGTGAATGTTGAGGAATATTTATTATTTATTTATTTATTTTACTTTGTCCAGATCGGTTCGTGATAGTCTAGGCCGCGGTCGCAAGGCGGCCGGCGACCTGATCCCGTGGAACATCTGTGAACAGTTCGGTGATAAGGACTTCCCTAAACTGTCCGGTGCTCGAGTCGTGAGGATAGCTACGCATCCGTCTTATCAAAGGGTATGTATCGGGGTATAAACATTTGAACATCATTTACTTACCTACATGAACTTGTGGTGTTTAAGTTTTTGTTTAATATTTTTAAAGTTGTATAAGAAACCCGAGACAGTAACTATCTTTATGATTTAAAACTTTCAGACTTGTACACATATTTTAGACGACAAACGGAACGCGATAAAATTTACTCGCGATATAATTCGATATTTCTTTTCTCCCGACGTTTCGGGACAGTCCACCCGTGACCTCTGTCGGTGCAACTCGATCAAAACGTCGGGAAAAAAGAAATATCGAATTATATCGCAAATAAGTCCCGTTTGTCGTCTAAAGTAACTATCTTTACTGAGAATTAAGGTTAAAGGTTATTCCTTCCATACTTTCCCGACTGAATCGTATAGTAAGCCCATATTTTATCTGTCTCCTTTGAACTTCCTTTAAAATTATGACAAGTTCTTGAAAACAGTTGTCCCATCCACACACATACAACACAAATACAACCAGGATCTATTTGAACACGTTACTCACGCTATCAATATGTCTCAAACAGATGGGCTACGGTAAGCGCGCTCTGCAACAACTAGCCGCGTACTACGCGGGCGATATCCCGTGCCTTGACGAGGACCACTCGGACGATGACGATGCTAATGCGAACGGGAACGGTACATTACAGACTGAGAGTATTGTGCCTAGGTGAGTACGTTAAGTATGTAATTTAATGTTTTTCACAAAAATATATTTTTCAATGATTTTAAACAATCGCGACTTGTACACATATTTTAGACGACAAACGAGACTTATTCGATAACGATTTTATAGATTAGTCCACCCGTGACCACAGTCGGTGCAACTCGATCGAAACGTCGGGAGAAAAGAAATATCGAATTATATCGTGAATAAGTCCCATATATTTTTCAGACTCAATATGAATGGTTGCTTGTACTTCAAGGAGACCTATAAAATAAATCTGATATGTAAATTATTTACTTTAAAAGTTTATGTACATGTATTTTTCGGGATGTCCCGATCAAGTTTTGACGCTTTCGGAGTCCTAAAAGACTTGCCCACACAATACGACTCGTTAATAAATTGTTGGATTTAATCATTATGATACTCTTCAAAATTATGGAACAAATACTGTAATTGATTTCTCATATTGAAATTATTAATGTTTTAATTTCGTTTCAGAGCAAAACCGCCGACTCTACTAAAGCGGCTTACAGAAGTGAGAGCAGAACACTTGGACTACTTAGGAACTAGTTTCGGATTGACAGAAGAACTACTCAAGTTCTGGAAGTCACAGAAATATGTACCAGTATACCTTAGGTAAGTTTTTTTTTATGATAAGTTATTTATTCAAATTAGGCTACAATGTAGCACTTTTTGACTGTCAAAATTATAGTAAACAGCACCCCATCGCCCACCCTTCAATTGTCTCTTTATCAAGATGAAGTAGTATAGGGCTTGGCGCAGTATGCTCGAGTTTTGTATATACTACTTGCGATTGTACAGCGTATGTATGTACTGTAGAAGCAATGGCAGCGATGTGTAAAGGCGAAGGAATAAAATGCACAGTAAAAGTAACGAGCGTAATATTACAGTAGCAAAGGTAACAAGCGTAATAAATAAATTACAAAATACACAGGTATTCATACAACAATACTAATGCAAAAAACGGCCCCCAGTTTCCATCTATGCGTAGGAGTCTACACCCTCTCTGTAGCGAAGACAATAGACGAGTGCGCCGCCATCTTAGTTCGTTAGTGATTTTAACAAAGGATGCGCAGGCGCCATGCGCTTATCAGTGCAGAGTGGGTGGAGGTTTCACGACCTGTTTTGCACACGGCACGCGGTGACGTTGGGTGGCGTGATCCTCTGCTGCGTTTAGTCGTGTAACTTACTCGCCACAAAGATAATATAGATCAACGATTTTAATTTTCTAATATGTATCCACAGTCAAAAAACAAACGAGCTGACAGGCGAACATTCGTGCATCATGTTACGATCTCTGCGCGGCGGCTCGTGGCTCCCGGCCTATAGCGCGGACTTCAGGAAGAGACTGTCGCGTCTCCTGGCGCGAGCGTTACGAGGCCTGCCTGCCTCACTGGCTCTGTCCACACTGGTCAACGATAATGTCAGCGTTGACAAGCCTGGTAAGATATACACTTGTAAATATGGATATATAAGGAACATTCCTGCATCATGTTACGTTCTCTCCGCGGCTCGTGGCTCCCGGCCTATAGCGCGGACTTCAGGAAGAGACTGTCGCGTCTCCTGGCGCGAGCGTTACGAGGCCTGCCTGCCTCACTGGCTCTGTCCACACTGGTCAACGATAATGTCAGCGTTGACAAGCCTGGTAAGATATACACTTGTAAATATGGATATATAAGGAACATTCCTGCATCATGTTACGTTCTCTCCGCGGCTCGTGGCTCCCGGCCTATAGCGCGGACTTCAGGAAGAGACTGTCGCGTCTCCTGGCGCGAGCGTTACGAGGCCTGCCTGCCTCACTGGCTCTGTCCACACTGGTCAACGATAATGTCAGCGTTGACAAGCCTGGTAAGATATACACTTGTAAATATGGATATATAAGGAACATTCCTGCATCATGTTACGTTCTCTCCGCGGCTCGTGGCTCCCGGCCTATAGCGCGGACTTCAGGAAGAGACTGTCGCGTCTCCTGGCGCGAGCGTTACGAGGCCTGCCTGCCTCACTGGCTCTGTCCACACTGGTCAACGATAATGTCAGCGTTGACAAGCCTGGTAAGATATACACTTGTAAATATGGATATATAAGGAACATTCCTGCATCATGTTACGTTCTCTCCGCGGCTCGTGGCTCCCGGCCTATAGCGCGGACTTCAGGAAGAGACTGTCGCGTCTCCTGGCGCGAGCGTTACGAGGCCTGCCTGCCTCACTGGCTCTGTCCACACTGGTCAACGATAATGTCAGCGTTGACAAGCCTGGTAAGATATACACTTGTAAATATGGATATATAAGGAACATTCCTGCATCATGTTACGTTCTCTCCGCGGCTCGTGGCTCCCGGCCTATAGCGCGGACTTCAGGAAGAGACTGTCGCGTCTCCTGGCGCGAGCGTTACGAGGCCTGCCTGCCTCACTGGCTCTGTCCACACTGGTCAACGATAATGTCAGCGTTGACAAGCCTGGTAAGATATACACTTGTAAATATGGATATATAAGGAACATTCCTGCATCATGTTACGTTCTCTCCGCGGCTCGTGGCTCCCGGCCTATAGCGCGGACTTCAGGAAGAGACTGTCGCGTCTCCTGGCGCGAGCGTTACGAGGCCTGCCTGCCTCACTGGCTCTGTCCACACTGGTCAACGATAATGTCAGCGTTGACAAGCCTGGTAAGATATACACTTGTAAATATGGATATATAAGGAACATTCCTGCATCATGTTACGTTCTCTCCGCGGCTCGTGGCTCCCGGCCTATAGCGCGGACTTCAGGAAGAGACTGTCGCGTCTCCTGGCGCGAGCGTTACGAGGCCTGCCTGCCTCACTGGCTCTGTCCACACTGGTCAACGATAATGTCAGCGTTGACAAGCCTGGTAAGATATACACTTGTAAATATGGATATATAAGGAACATTCCTGCATCATGTTACGTTCTCTCCGCGGCTCGTGGCTCCCGGCCTATAGCGCGGACTTCAGGAAGAGACTGTCGCGTCTCCTGGCGCGAGCGTTACGAGGCCTGCCTGCCTCACTGGCTCTGTCCACACTGGTCAACGATAATGTCAGCGTTGACAAGCCTGGTAAGATATACACTTGTAAATATGGATATATAAGGAACATTCCTGCATCATGTTACGTTCTCTCCGCGGCTCGTGGCTCCCGGCCTATAGCGCGGACTTCAGGAAGAGACTGTCGCGTCTCCTGGCGCGAGCGTTACGAGGCCTGCCTGCCTCACTGGCTCTGTCCACACTGGTCAACGATAATGTCAGCGTTGACAAGCCTGGTAAGATATACACTTGTAAATATGGATATATAAGGAACATTCCTGCATCATGTTACGTTCTCTCCGCGGCTCGTGGCTCCCGGCCTATAGCGCGGACTTCAGGAAGAGACTGTCGCGTCTCCTGGCGCGAGCGTTACGAGGCCTGCCTGCCTCACTGGCTCTGTCCACACTGGTCAACGATAATGTCAGCGTTGACAAGCCTGGTAAGATATACACTTGTAAATATGGATATACACCGTGATTTTTAGGTCGTTTTAAAAAATTCGTCCACACAATGTATCCGTCATAAAATACCTCTAGGCGCGAATATAATTTTTTTATCATTAATTAAAATAATATGCATGAAAAAAATAAATAATACATTGGAAATATGAAACATCCTGTTAAAAATGTTTACGTATCAAACTGTTGAAGATACATGCTACATACTTACTGCGAACATTATGATTGCAATAGTAAGACAGCTGTTTTACGCTAAGGTGAATGACCTGTGATAAGACGCCGCCGCGCCGCCCGCGCGGCCCCTTTGGCACAAGGTTCGGACCGCGCTCACTACAGAGTGTTCGTAAAACTGCCTTGTGTCATAATAATGAATAATATTTTTATTCATTCAAATCTTAAAAAAAACATATTTTTTTATTATAAACGTTTACTAGTCATTGGATACATGAACTGGGCTGCTTTTTTAAAACGACCTAAAAGTCACGGTGTATAAGGAACATTCCTGCATCATGTTACGTTCTCTCCGCGGCTCGTGGCTCCCGGCCTATAGCGCGGACTTCAGGAAGAGACTGTCGCGTCTCCTGGCGCGAGCGTTACGAGGCCTGCCTGCCTCACTGGCTCTGTCCACACTGGTCAACGATAATGTCAGCGTTGACAAGCCTGGTAAGATATACACTTGTAAATATGGATATATAAGGAACATTCCTGCATCATGTTACGTTCTCTCCGCGGCTCGTGGCTCCCGGCCTATAGCGCGGACTTCAGGAAGAGACTGTCGCGTCTCCTGGCGCGAGCGTTACGAGGCCTGCCTGCCTCACTGGCTCTGTCCACACTGGTCAACGATAATGTCAGCGTTGACAAGCCTGGTAAGATATACACTTGTAAATATGGATATATAAGGAACATTCCTGCATCATGTTACGTTCTCTCCGCGGCTCGTGGCTCCCGGCCTATAGCGCGGACTTCAGGAAGAGACTGTCGCGTCCCCTGGCGCGAGCGTTACGAGGCCTGCCTGCCTCACTGGCTCTGTCCACACTGGTCAACGATAATGTCAGCGTTGACAAGCCTGGTAAGATATACACTTGTAAATATGGATATATAAGGAACATTCCTGCATCATGTTACGTTCTCTCCGCGGCTCGTGGCTCCCGGCCTATAGCGCGGACTTCAGGAAGAGACTGTCGCGTCTCCTGGCGCGAGCGTTACGAGGCCTGCCTGCCTCACTGGCTCTGTCCACACTGGTCAACGATAATGTCAGCGTTGACAAGCCTGGTAAGATATACACTTGTAAATATGGATATATAAGGAACATTCCTGCATCATGTTACGTTCTCTCCGCGGCTCGTGGCTCCCGGCCTATAGCGCGGACTTCAGGAAGAGACTGTCGCGTCTCCTGGCGCGAGCGTTACGAGGCCTGCCTGCCTCACTGGCTCTGTCCACACTGGTCAACGATAATGTCAGCGTTGACAAGCCTGGTAAGATATACACTTGTAAATATGGATATATAAGGAACATTCCTGCATCATGTTACGTTCTCTCCGCGGCTCGTGGCTCCCGGCCTATAGCGCGGACTTCAGGAAGAGACTGTCGCGTCTCCTGGCGCGAGCGTTACGAGGCCTGCCTGCCTCACTGGCTCTGTCCACACTGGTCAACGATAATGTCAGCGTTGACAAGCCTGGTAAGATATACACTTGTAAATATGGATATATAAGGAACATTCCTGCATCATGTTACGTTCTCTCCGCGGCTCGTGGCTCCCGGCCTATAGCGCGGACTTCAGGAAGAGACTGTCGCGTCTCCTGGCGCGAGCGTTACGAGGCCTGCCTGCCTCACTGGCTCTGTCCACACTGGTCAACGATAATGTCAGCGTTGACAAGCCTGGTAAGATATACACTTGTAAATATGGATATATAAGGAACATTCCTGCATCATGTTACGTTCTCTCCGCGGCTCGTGGCTCCCGGCCTATAGCGCGGACTTCAGGAAGAGACTGTCGCGTCTCCTGGCGCGAGCGTTACGAGGCCTGCCTGCCTCACTGGCTCTGTCCACACTGGTCAACGATAATGTCAGCGTTGACAAGCCTGGTAAGATATACACTTGTAAATATGGATATATAAGGAACATTCCTGCATCATGTTACGTTCTCTCCGCGGCTCGTGGCTCCCGGCCTATAGCGCGGACTTCAGGAAGAGACTGTCGCGTCTCCTGGCGCGAGCGTTACGAGGCCTGCCTGCCTCACTGGCTCTGTCCACACTGGTCAACGATAATGTCAGCGTTGACAAGCCTGGTAAGATATACACTTGTAAATATGGATATATAAGGAACATTCCTGCATCATGTTACGTTCTCTCCGCGGCTCGTGGCTCCCGGCCTATAGCGCGGACTTCAGGAAGAGACTGTCGCGTCTCCTGGCGCGAGCGTTACGAGGCCTGCCTGCCTCACTGGCTCTGTCCACACTGGTCAACGATAATGTCAGCGTTGACAAGTCTGGTAAGATATACACTTGTAAATATGGATATATAAGGAACATTCCTGCATCATGTTACGTTCTCTCCGCGGCTCGTGGCTCCCGGCCTATAGCGCGGACTTCAGGAAGAGACTGTCGCGTCTCCTGGCGCGAGCGTTACGAGGCCTGCCTGCCTCACTGGCTCTGTCCACACTGGTCAACGATAATGTCAGCGTTGACAAGCCTGGTAAGATATACACTTGTAAATATGGATATATAAGGAACATTCCTGCATCATGTTACGTTCTCTCCGCGGCTCGTGGCTCCCGGCCTATAGCGCGGACTTCAGGAAGAGACTGTCGCGTCTCCTGGCGCGAGCGTTACGAGGCCTGCCTGCCTCACTGGCTCTGTCCACACTGGTCAACGATAATGTCAGCGTTGACAAGCCTGGTAAGATATACACTTGTAAATATGGATATATAAGGGACATTCCTGCATTTCAGGTAATAAAACGGCGATTGCAAATAATCTTGTCTGTATTCGTACCTTGTAACAAAACTGCCTGCCACTCACCTATATACTGACTACTCGGATAGCCGAGCAGTGTAGGTCGCCATGACAATTATTAATGGGCGCGACTTACCTCGGGTTCACCGCGTAGGACAAAAATTTGTGCAATCCACAAACCCTTGTTCTGAATGTGGGAAGCCTTTTGCATGTGAATTGAATATTGAAACCCCTGCAACGCATTAAAAAAGATGTTATTTTTTTATTAAAAATCTTCCATGCTACGACTAACATTAGTTCCTTACTCTCAACAGTATTGAGCAAGCAGTTGATAGAGCAGCATCTCTCCGGGCACGACCTGTCGCGGTTGGAGGCGTATTGCCGCCAGCAGGCAGACTACAGGCTCATCACGGACCTACTAGCACCGCTAGCGAACGTCGTGTTCCATACCAAGACTAGTATCAAGTTGGATGCTATACAGCAAGTGAGTAACCTCAAGTTTGTTACATTATTTTTATTGAAATAATGGCTAAGAAATCCACGTTTTCTCACGATGTTTGTCTACAAAAGATAACTTGTCTCTGAGTACCTGAACAGTCTATTGCTGTATTTGTGGAAGCCAGACAGGTCAGTACACGATTAAGAACGGCGTGTCTTTTCTGCAATCGCAACAGTACTGTTTAACAGCTGCTGGTTAGCACCTGGTTAGGTGTTTATAACTGAATTCCTATAATGTTGATTACACAAAAACCTGAAATACTGTGGTCTGCTATCGTCTCTTATGTTAAGAATGTCGCAGTTGTGCTACACGGCGTAGAACACGACTGCAACAGTCTTATATCAAGGGGTGGGTACGTCCTCAGAACGAAATCGAATATAACCTTTTTTCTCCTAGGTACTATTCATAGCAATGGGCTTTCAAATGAAAGACGTTGACGACATAGCAACAGAGCTAGGTCTACCAGGCTCTCAGATCCTCGCAAAGTTCTACGAAGCCTGCAAGAAGATAAACAACTCTCTCAACGCCGTTCTAGAAGATACTGTGGCCAAAGAGATTGGTATAGAAGATAAGAATGTAGAAGATGTGGAGATGGGCCCGGTGAAACAGAGCTTGCAGGATGAACTGTCGAAGGCGGCTAAGGTAATGTGTTGTGGTGTTTTAGTTGTTATTGTAGTGTACTGGTTTAGAAATAAATGAGTAGTTTTTTTTTTGGATTTTTCGTTTTATTTGTAGTAGTTCAGTTAGTAATTCATTCACTATTATTTGAAAGATTATAAACCCTTATTCAATTTTTAAATTTAACTTAATATGAATGATGAGTCTAATTATAAAAAAAGTAAAAATAAGTAAGTCAATTTCCTTCCGAGAAATTATTAGAAACATCCCATTACACAATTTTCCAAAATTGTAAGTTAATACAGTGGCTATTATTTTAAAATGGAGTTGTAGACTAAACTACTTCTAATTATCCTGTGCCAGTAAAGCCCACAAAATGTACTTAATTTAAGTTTCAATGACTTTTACCTCTACTACAAAATACTGTCTAATACGTAATGACAAACATTACTTGTTAAAAACAAAATAACAAATTCCTCCTTCACATGTTTCTACTTACGCCCAATACTTACTCATTTTAATTCCGTCTTTTAGGAATTGGAGCGCAAACAACGTAAGGAGTTGTCTCGTCTGATGGGCGAAGACTTAGCGCAGTACCGCATCAAGGGCAGCGACCTCGACTGGGGACAGGCCCTCGCCGGCACCAAGGCGAAACAACTCGTGTCCGTTAAAAGGTAAAGTGATTTATAGTAATACATATATTAAAACTTTAAAAGTCAAAGCGACTCCTACACTAAGTAATTAAATGCTTGTATCGCGGGGGTTTCACAGACATTTTAATTCACATGCTCACCCAGACCCAGAACCTTTGTAAGTCGCACAAATTTTTATCCTACGCGGGGATCGAACCCGCGACTAGTTGCGTACAGTGGTAATTGGCGTGGTGGCCTACACCTCTAGGCTATCCCTGCAGTCAATTATAGCTATTCTTATGAAAGACTACTAAGAAAATATTGGAGTGAGTTTCAAAAGTTATTCTGAATAAAATTCTTCTATTTTCTTAATTAAACAACCCACCGTCACATTCACATGCACAAAAACTTGCGCACACACATTCATAGCCAGGATATCCGTGCAGTCGATTTCAATCCTTACATCCATTCAAATAGGTGTTATTTTACAATAAACTCTAATTTCATAATGACTTACTATTTGTTCTGTTATCCAGCGGCGAGAAGCGTCTCGGTGACGACAGCAAGGAGATCGACGACCTCATAGAAGCGCACTCGCAGAAGAAGAAGAAAAAGAAGAAGCATGTACGGAACCAAGTGTAATAAATGTATGTTACGTTTATGTATGTTGTTTTATTTGTTTTATAACAGTTGTTAGAACGGACTATTGGAGAGATAGCCAGGAATGAAGATTTCAGAGATTAGACCTTATGTGTATACTAATAGAGTTCGGTACTAATAAAAGAACTAATTAGTTATACTGCTCAGGTATCTCAGTCTATTTCTCACTCTCTCTTTCTGTGTGTCTCATTTACTGAACATAAAAAATCACACTTATACAAATCGATGTAACAAAACCATAGCGCGATTTATTTCGACGCCAACGCCATCTAGTTATGAAAAAGACAACTTTGGCGCGCTGTGGTTTTTTTCCGACTTGATGAATGGTTATTGACAATCAATAACAACAGTACTTTAATTACTATTGACCTCATTATTCAAATAATAATCATTATTGCCCAAAGTAGTAAGAAACACCAACGCAATATATTGTCTTATGTCTTACACATATCACCACTTAAATGTCTTGCACACATGTCTACATACAGTCCACTTAATTGTAACGCTGTCTATTTGTAAAAAGCAGTATGTGACGTAATGTGAACTGGGTTATCTAGTATCAGTTGTGGCCTACTATCAGCTCCTAAAGTAAGACTTGCGATATTGGAAGAGAGACGATCGGTGTATGCCTTGCTTAACTGGAACTGTAATATTACTTTAAAAACGTGTTGGTAGACTTGGTAGGCCCTCTTCAAGAAAAGGATAAGTATTCGATAGATCGCAATTTGTTTGGTGCTTCGGTATCAGTAATAGATTATATGTATTGGATTCGGGGAAGGCGGAAACAACGTGCGCGCAAGTCAGCTAGCCCCACGTGCTAACGCTGATGTGTTTCGCATTTTCAAATGCGATGTGACTATAGGTAAAGTCGATATTTATTTTTTTAACAAAAGTGGGTAAGAATATTTTTTTTTATTTATACCGTTTACACATTACATTTCTATAGGGGTGGTTTGACAAGAAAACAACAGGTTCAATAATAATTTCTATAATTATTGTAATATAAAAAAGTGTTGGTAGTTATTCAACCCTTGGAATAGACAATAGATATTTCCTCTTAAACATAACAAATACGGTCGTGGGCGGCGCGGGGGGCGGGGTTGCCGCGCTCGTAAAAAAATAACATTTTGTTAATCCGACCGTGCGCACAGCACTACCAACCGCACCGCCACGCACATACTTCTATACCATTTTATTACAATATAATGTGATCTAAGAAAAATAATATTTTCGTCTAACGCCCGATACGGGGCGTCTGGTAAACAATTTTATACTATAATTTGTTTGTCCCTTATTTTAATACACGCGTTCTACTCGTTACAAATGTACGTAACATCGGCTCGTGCCGCTATGTGTGGTACAGCGAAGGCCCGACGTCGGTCGGTGGCGGCCGACCGCGGCCCCTGGCGGCGGCTGCCGGCCTCAGCTCGCCAAGTCCGCCGCTAGAGGCCGCCTCTTACATTTGCTCTAATATTTGTTAACATACGAAGACCACCTCCGTACTTTACGCTATCATATCGAGAATAAAAACATCCACTACAAAACATAATTTAGAATATAATTAACATTAGCTGCTATTATCGTTAAGTTAAACGTTATGGGATTTCGTTAATTTATACACTATTATTTTCTCACTTTTGACTTGCGGGACACTTTCAATAAATGTAGGAAGTTAGTGAAGGAAGAAACGACACAAACATAACAGAGAAGTTCAACAGTTTGTAGACACATGCGATATTGCTAAAGCGAGGATACTTCCAACATGGTTCATATTAACAATTGGTGTTCAACATTAAAAGTATCCCGTAGTAGATAGAGTTGGCTAAGCGAGAGAACAGCGGAGTGCACACACACAGCGTGCGACAACTACAGACAGATACATACATAGGTACAGAGTATTGAGAAGGAATTGCACTTAGGAAAGGATTCGCGACTCTTGGCACTTTGACTTACGCTAATTTGTCTCGGACATGTGGTAACGCAAGAGAGGAGAGTGAGAGGAAACGTGCGGTGGAAGCGATAGAGCGCGCGACATGACCAGACACACATCACGATACATCTCGATTCACTACGTAACTAATTACTTTCACTTGAGATAATATATTATAAAATATAAATATACTTTAAAACGTCAAGAATTTGAACTTATTGTACGTAGGTGATGGTGTAAGCAGTGTACAGCGTCAGGTCGACTATTCGGGACTGGGACTCTATACATATACATCGTTTCATTTATTACGAAGAGACACAAAAGCAAATGCACTAGACCTTATTGCCACACTTAAAGTTATTGCTACGACATATACATACCGCTCTACGTATAATATATAATTGTAAATATAATCAATCACAACATCCAATAAAACGAAAATATTGTTTAAATATTATTGCATTAATTTAGTTCGACTATAACTCAGAAGGGGTTCTCAGTTAAACCACTGTATAATCTCTTTACAATAAGTGCGTTTAGTGTACAGTGCAGTGAATACCAGAAATACTGCGAAGTTAATACTTCAAATCGACACCGATGAAAATAACGTTACACATCTCTTAAACCGCGTCTCAAGTCCGAGAGATTCCAAACCAAATTGGAGGCTAAACGATTTATCACTAAGGCACAATTTAAATTTCCCTTTTGAACTTTATTTAACTCTAAAATAAACGAATTCAATTCCCCTTCTCACATTGAAGGCTGTGGAGACTCGTCCTGTGCTGTCGCGGACTAACGGGCGACATCTCGCGACATCTCGCGACAACTCGCGACAACCCGCGTCAACCCGCGGCGTAGCTTCAATGTGCGTGTACGAATTCATTTACTATATACGACATCCATTTTAGAATTGTGTCAGTAGTTTAGAATATACGTTAGATATTTAAATGATTCGCTTACTGGTAACTTATTATTATTTACTTGGTGTATAAGTTGCTGGCTGCTGTTTACCTTATTGTAATAGTATCTATAGGTATCACTTCGTCGGAGAAGCAAATCAAATGACATCAAACATGTATGTATAGCAAACATAACATTTCTATAATGTCTTTAGGCATAACTTTAAATATTTAACTAAGTAACTGAATAACGAAGCTCTCCGATAAGTACGGCGCGACTCGATATAAAAGTAGGTTTTATATTATCCAACCTTCTTGCTTCCTCAGGTCGCTACTTTGTACAAAAATATATTTTATCGCAAATAAATTTTGACCTAAATGGGTACTACTATAAAATGGTAGCAAATGTTACTCTTCTACCCATATCTATAGTTGTCTGTTATATCAATATTGACGGATAAATATGGAGGCTTTATTTACTATATAAAATAATTTAAAAGAACTAGCGATATAATACGAATATTCAAAACTTTGTCTACGTTTCCTACCGACATTTACCTGGAGTTTTACCGACTCGTGTTAAATAAAACAATTTTTATAATAAATCGTAGGAAGACAACGTTGCGATTGTCAGTTTGTTTATCTTTCGTACATTTGTTGCCACGTGTGAATGCTGCCTTAGTAATCCTAAGGCGGAGTGCTCACACAAGCACTTACACGCAATATTGCGCAAATATTCCTTAAATTTAGCACTTAACTGGCAGTGACTCCTCTACTGCCTTAAATACGCTTACGTGAGCACTGCGCCTTAAACAACCCTAAAACTACTCGGTATAACATCAACTATAAATATAAGTGCAAGTGAATGATCTCTATGAATATCTAATTAATATTATATCAATCGCTGCGTAAACATATTTATCGCAAAACTATTATTATCTATCGTATACAAAAGCGTTGCGTCGGGCGAGTGCCCGCGCGGGAGCTTGCAGCGGTCCGACATCTAACGGCGACACGAACTACGTTACATACGAGCTTTAATTGATAATCTTTGCATACTGGTGGTTGCTATACTGTGGATTCAGTACGTAGTGATAGTCGTAGGCAGTTTAACATAACATTTTGGCAATCCTTTATAACTCCGTCTGTTTGAACCCCTCCATACGCTCGCTTACTGACGCGAACTATCTTACGGAAGCCGAAGCCGTCCACTGACGCTTCCAGTTCCTGTCTACAAGTATTATTGCTTTTGTTTTCTGTATCAGTAACTACATACCGTTGTACTTTTGTATCTTTATCCTATACTAACATCGATATATAGAAGTCTTACATTAAATGCATACACTCAGTAATATAACGGATATTTCATCGTTGCATTAAAATCATGTGAAAGAATAAAAAAAATATTTATATTCTATTGTAGATATATCTCTGTAATAAGTAGGTAAGTATCGTTTTAAATTGGTGTTTTATACAGGTACATAGTATTACGTGTATCCTACTTATTTACAGTTCGACAAAGCTATACTAGATCTATTCTAATGTTAAGCGTTTCTCCCATCTCTCATAGATTGACTCAAACGAATTACTGTACTGAATCCGCAGTAACCATATTGTACAGTGCTTTCAAAATTACTCTAAAATCGGCAGCTGAACAAGACACTTGCTATAAGGCATTACTGACGATCACATCTGTGCTGAACAATTATTGCGACGATAGCTTGCGACCCGCGAGGGGGCGTGGTGTTAACTGGCAAAATTGACGAAAGGCATTTTGTATTACTCTATCACTTAATTAAAGCGTCCGTATCATATAAACACGCACTCGCACCTTACACAAGCTTCCTCCCCCATTATCACTAAATACTTGAATATCTGAATTGACTAAGTCTACATGTCTGCTAGCCACACACCTCCCGTGCAAAACAAAAAGGAAAATAAGGTAAAATAAAGAAACAAATATAAATCCATACATAAAAATTAATGTATTCTATTATCAATAACATAAGGTATAGTTACACAAATAATAAAATTAGAGGAAAACAAATTTATACATAATTCTTAACGCGAATAAAAAAACAAATTATACATGCTATCAACACAAGATGCTATTAAAAAAAGAAAACAGTATTTTACAATTTCCTAAAACAATCGTCTAATGCTTTCTACCCAGCGCTCACTTGTTCATCAACTTAGCATAATAATTGTCAATTTGGTTTCAATTTTAGGGCTCATTCATTTGAGATTTAGATTTTACCTCAAGTTGGTCAGAATCTTACTATATGTGCGAGGGAAGAATTAATATAATTAAGTAATCATTGACATGTGTGCACTATTAAGGGCACTGTAACAGCACAATTTCAAGTTAAGCGCGATAAATAAAATAAAACTTAAATAATTTAAATAGGTAAGACAGCCGTCGACTAGTTCCTTGCCCTGTATCCACCTGCGTAAAATGTCTGGTGAACATAGCGCAACAAACCAGTGGACTGCATTATCAATAAAATTAAGTCAGATATTGGATAATGCCAACATAAAATATTATTCCCATCAATAATTCCAAATTTTCACATAAAATAATAATTGATGGATTCAAAAATTATAATGTCATCATAAATATTTCTAATGTCAATGGTAATTTGCGATACTTTTAATAATAAAGCCAAACAAATAGCATAATCACAAAAATAAGCAACAAAACAAAAATATCATGTCTTATAACTGATTATGAACTAAGAACGAATAACAAAAACCAAGTACATATACGCGAGTTTTCCAACGAGACGCAATTCTTGATCATTGATTTAAAAATAATAAAAAAATATTTTTCCAATTAAAACGGTTCAAAATACACATAATACAAGCCGAATGTTTGCAAGACTCGGAAACCGGCAGATCTTTGATATAAGGCCTCGCAATAACTAAATTTAAGTAAACTTCGCTTCATGTGCAATAAAATTAAAAGTAATACAATGCCACAATAAATAAAATAATCAACTAAAATTTATACTAAAACATTTGTGCGGGTAGTAAGTACCGATGGTTTGTGATAATGTCGAATGTTGCTAATCATTTTTAAGACAAACATAATATAACGTATGTTAAATAACAACTCTATACGTTCGGGACTGTGTCGCGTGCGGTCTCCGTGTGACGTGTGCAACACTCGCGTGCCCACACACCAGTGTTCGTGTGACAGTACTGTCCGCTTCTATATATATCTGTTCCTTTCTTCTTAACAAGTAAGACCACATACAAAGTCGACGCGATCGTTTTGTATTCACATTACCTATACTCTGACGTGTATTATATTAACTATACTAATATTTATAACTATGTCTAATTAGAATTATCCCGGCACTATGAATGTGATGTATTTAGCTAGTGTGCTACGACAGTACTGCGGCGACGCTCGGCGGTCACAAGTTTGTATTATTGCTATGGAGACCGGCGGAGCGTCGCGAGCGCGCGTGAAACCGAACGTACAGGTGTCTGCCGGGAGCCTCGCAGCGGGAACTAGCGGGTAACGTGCCGCGAGATAGCTTCAGGACCGAACGCGTAACACCTAACACTATAACTAATAACTGAACGCTGCAAGCTCATCTACAAACATTTACAATATCCACTTCATTTAAAAAATAAACAAATCGTGTCTTATTATAAACAGGATCCCGCGAACTCGCTCTGTCACGCCAGGCCTCGACACTTACACATCCGAAACACGCACCATTATACAAACATTATTATGTTAATTTCTCCTTGTCCGCTTAGCTATAAATATAGTTTACATAATATAAATTAAAATATAGAGTGAAAACTACACATTTCTTACAATATACTATGTACAAGGCATCTCTTGTCGCTCCTACTAACAAGGCGTAGCCGTGGCGGCGGGCTGCCCTCCTCACTTATATAAACGTTCATACAAAAACCTATCTGGCACTAACATGTATATTCATTACAAAATGTATAATATAATAATATTATGTATATACAATCACAACATAAATTTGATAAACAACCGAGAGAAATAGATAATATATTGGTGTTACGGACATCTTGTTTCAGAGTCAAATCTGTTCATGTCAAGCATATATTGTACTCTTTAAAAGTATTCATTAAAATATATTTGAACTTTTTTTATTATTAAACGAAAGGAATATTTATGTTGATTTGTTCTGAGCTGCGTTTCGCGGCGGAAACATATCAGTGATGTTCATCCTCCGCGCGTGGTGGCAGGCCGTCGAAGGGCAGTATGGACTTTACATATAAACGAATCTAGCTCCCCTAACAGAGTATTTATTGTCACTCCAATAAAGGTCAATATTGCGATAATCAGAGATCAATGACTGTCTTGATCGCGTTCATTTACCATTTCTAAGCGTACAAAAATTATATAGATCGCCAATGATTACATTCACAATGAAAACTACCTGATTTGTCCCCAAATTATTTGATATGTATACGAAATAATGTTTATATATTAAGACATGACAATAAACAGGGTTTTGCTCAATCATTGTTCTGTAACTATCCAGTTATCTACGACGTATAGGAACATGTTTCCTGGAGTATATTGTTCGGTTAACAGTTTGTGGGGCGTCGGGGCAAGATGCGCGCACTTACTATTACTTAGTATCTTATTAAGTGAGTCTTAAAATTTTCTAAAATTTTTGCGTGTTTATGCTTTTAAATTAGTCAATGCAGACCAAGCAGATTATCACCAATTTCGATAAATTTATAATATTGCCTGATTGTAAGTCCAATGTTTGATCAAATCATTTGCCACCAACATTAGTGGTAGCCAACTTATTTCTCTTGGTCTGCACACTATTTAAATACACAAACACTGCTGGAAGCAACTGTCTTAAGTCACATATTATTTTATCACCACATTTGCTCAATATTTATTTCTTTTCATTCGTTTGGAAGTATATAAGTGCGGAAGTACTGTTGCGATATCAATTCTATGTTAAGTAGCGCCCTTAACGTTTCATGAGGTAGACGAAATATCACTTAATTTCTTTGTCACAATTAATTTTGATTAAACATAATGCTGCAAATATACCGATGCGCAGCGATTCTTAAAACAACTTGCAATTAAGTAACTCTAGCAATCTAAACTATTATTGAATGTCTAAATAGCCGACACATCTTGCCTCTACGCCTCACAGTAAAATATTACTTCAATTGATATAATTTATTAAGTTGGTGTTTGTATTTTGTATCGCCCCGTTACATCGTCGAGTGATTATTTTGCGTCACACATTGCACTATAATATACATCTTAACTAAATTATAAATCAAATTACACGTACTCCACTCGCGTAAATCAACACAGCGAAAGTATAAATCTGTAAATTATTGCGAAGACCTACAAGTGATCCCATACATGTTGAGATATTAATAATATACTCGATTGGCCCACATGCGATCAAAATATTTTTTTGTCGTATAACTCCCATTACACTAAGAAACGAGCAATTCGTATATGTGTTCCCAACAGTAAAACATTTCCATTGATAGGGAAATAAAACTACAACGAAAAACACTTAAGATATGATTAGTCTATCACTTATATAATACAGAGTCAGTAAACAAATCGGACTCGTCGCTCGCCCGTTGCTACGCAACGATGCCTTATTTACAATTTTCTTAAAAATTTTTACACTTGCTTTTTGGTCATCGATTTGGGAAGAGAACGAAATGCGAAGACTGTTGAGTTAGCGATCCGGTCGGACGACCGGACGACCGGGACGTACCGGATCGCGAGGACCGAATGTGTTGGGCTACTTTAAAATGGAAGCTACCGTCACCACTGACAACTCGTACGATCTTCTGTTTCAAATTATTGTATTCAGTTATGCATGTCGGTTCGTGGATTGCACCGTATTTACTTTATAAGTCACTACTGCACTGCGAGGTAACCAATGCATCTAAACCGATATCATAAAGTCCATCTTCGGTATAGTTAACGCCGGGGTAACTTGCCACGCTAGAACATTTACCAAATTCTTCTATAAATGCGAACACCGGACATTGAGTCCTAGTGATTGGGCCGCGCATACTATTTCCATTGAACGACGATGAGATTTCGATCTCATTCAATGGAATTATAACTACGTATTTGCGTGGTCGAATCGTTAGGACGCACGTGAGCGGAGTCAAGGAGGCCGTCACTGCAAGCTGCAACCTTGGAACGTGGTATTACTGGACCACCCTTTTACAAGCACGTACGCACTGCGTGAGAATGGTTACTTGAACACCCTGCATTGGGTATAAATTCTGCTGTACGCTATAACCATGTCGCGTGGTAAGATTACTCGAGCGCTCGCGACAGGCACGAGCGTCTAGCTGGTACCGTCGCGTATCGTGCGCAGTAACCTTGTAGCGTGGTATAACACGGCGAGTATCTCCTACAGTGCTGGACGCAATAACCATGTCGCGTGGTAAGATTACTTTAACCGCACAAGGACGAGCGAGTTGCTCTGTCGTCTATCGAGCGCAGTAACCTTGTAGCGTGGTACACGGCGAGTGTCTCCTACAGTGCTGGGTGCAGTAACCTTGTCCCGTGGTCCCCGCGTCGTTGCCGTCGCGCCTCACACGCAGTAGGGGGCGCGGCGGGCGCGGCGTCACTCGCGCGGCGCGTTCTTCAGCAGAGAGATGGCGTGACGCACGTACTGCACGAGGTGACGGAACGTCGAGGATAAGGAGAGAGGCCCACATTTACGGTCCACTGCGATGAATAGATCTGGAATTTTGGGTTAAATGTTAGCTATGTGAGAAAATAAGGTTATAAACGAAACAATTTTAAAGTGTCTCCATGAAAATTATACTTCATTTATGTGTCATCTTGATTCTCAAGTCCGCAAAATCAAAAACATTATTTTTTTAATAAAATTTTGAAAGTTTTGTTATGACAAGACAACTCTATCTGCCTCATTGGAAGAAAGCTTTTTCTCTTCACATTGGGAGTTTTTGACGCTCAGAAATATCTTTGTCAACTAAAAATATTTAACAGTAGAGGCAAAATATGTTCCTCAATAATTAGCACAGAGCTAGTATCGAACAGATAATCATTTGACCAGCAGTGAGACTACACCATAGAAAAACAACAAACAAAATAACAACAACATACCTCTATTAGCCCTCAGCCTGCACAAGGAATCCGCCTGCTCCCACAGATCATGCGCGACATACAGGAACGCATAATACTTGTTCAGTAGCAGCAGCGCTTGATGCGCGTGCGCAGGTACCGAGTGCGCTAGACTGCAGTACCCGGATGAAGCCGACCCGGATCCCACCGAGCCTACTGACCCGGCCGGGGACGGGGTCGGGGAGAGGGGGGACACCGACTCTGCTAGCGCCGGCTGTGTGACAACAGATAGTTGTATTATATGCTATATGTCATAGTAAACTAACTACTCATGCTTCTACACAACTAGTATAACTACAACAGAAGATGTAAAAAAAATAGAGGACATGTTGGTTGAAATTTGAAAGTACAGTTACGTATAAGTTTGGTGAGAAAATTGAGAATTAATGTGTTTATTTTTTTACTCTAGTCGGGGTGCCCCGAAAATGCGTATAATTCATAATTAAGTTATGTTTTCATGGCAAAATCAACGCATAAAATTCGAATAAACTTACAAAATGCAGTGTAAACTGTATATCAATGAGCTTAGACTAATTTTTCGCCGTAACATTTATTAGAAACTTAATTTGACTTAAGTTCATATTTAGAAAAAAAAAAACAATTCAAAAATCATCTTAAAGTATCACAAAAGAAAGTACCAACAATAATCCTCAGAAAAAAGCATAACTCAACAATAAAAATCTACTCAAATTAAAATAAATAGCAAATAATAATAATAAAAAAATAAAAGACAATGATACAGACATCAGCGCGTACCTTCTGTTGGTACTCGTGGACTATCTTGTTGTACTCCTTCACTTCGCGATTGTACATCTTGAACATGCGCAGGTAAAGCAGGGCTTGCACGCGTAGGCTGGAAAATGGGAAATAATGTTAGCGTGTTGGTATATTCGTATACCGCAACATGATAAACAAATCCCTGATCAAACAATAATTAAGTAATCTGTACATGGGAAAGAACAACTTTCTTTAAGTAAGGAATATTTAATCTCGAAGAAAAAACTTAGGGAACTCAATTCACCCTACGTTAATTTTGGATCAGTTGGTAATGGATGATACGGAAACTGTAGACAAAGCTTCATTTTTTAAATCTTTCACTATAGCTATTTGTCGAAAACTCAGTTCCTATGTGTTCAACATAACCATATTTTTATCACGTCAGATATTAACGATAAAATAATTAAATATTTTAAATTATTTGACTTTCAAACAAAGGCATCTAGTCTCAAACTGAGCAGAGCTTGTATTATGAGTACTAGACAACTGACAAACATTCTTATATACTTCTAAATACAACATCATCATTCCCCTGCCCTTATCCAATTTTTACTTGAGGTCGGCGCAACACATACATACATAAATGTATTAATAAATAAACAGTAACATCAAGCTATTTACCTGAGTATATCAAGTTTATTGAAGGTATCGTGCGGCGAGGCCCTGAACCTTTGCGGCATGGAGTGTATGCTCTTAATATACTCTATCGTCTCTCTGTAGATTGTGAAGGCGCCCTTCGTGTCCAACTCAAGCTCTAGCACTCGGCCGGTGAGCACGAAGCATAGGACAGACTCTAGGTACAGCATGACGCGGGGTAGGGGTTCCTGTTCGCGTTCGGCGGCGGTTCGAAGCCGGGTCGCCTCCTCTAGGTAGTACCTGTTGAGAGGGGGGGATGAGTTACCACTTGTAACATTGGTGGTTATTAGTATGAGTAAGTCGTTTGATGTGGCGATGGATAGTGAAGCGAGTTACCAACTGACGACCACGACCAATCTGTCAAGAGCGTAGCGACCAAGAAGTTATTTGATTTGATGTATCCGAGTGAAATGATTGTTGTCGATCTGTTACTAGACCGTGTAAATAAATAAATACACTTTACATGTTTGTAACAACCACTGAAATCTCAGGGATTGCAATCATGTTGCTCCTGGTTCTGTTATCTTCTTGTATAAACGCACTAGGCGTTTAATTACGTTAAAAATAATTGCATTAGTATATTTGTTATTTTGTCGCTGATTCTTCTATTGGGTCGATTAAAGCTCTTGAGCACAAAAGATGGCCAACCCAACGGCAATTATCTTGCACCAGTCGTCTTGCAGATCTTACAATATAATGAAAGACTGTATTCATTTAATAAATGTTTCCTTACTTGTGATCCCTCTCTTCGTCGGACAGGGCGTCGGCCGGCAGTCTCTCGAAGTATGAGAAGTATATGGGCGTCTGACCCGCGTACGGTTCCGTCCGCTCGTGGTTTGTGGCTGCTACTTCACCGCCCTATAAATTATACGACGTTAAAAATAAATAAAATAAAAATACATTTATTGCTACTAAAAAAGACCAGGTCACATTTAAATCACGAGAAAAAAATATACAAAAACAATAACTAGACTTAGTACTAATAAAGTTAAAACTTGTAGCAAAAGGAGGTGGATCAGCTAATGCCGTAGCGGGCCGAGCACGAACCACCACGGCGGCGGCGCTGATTTTCAGCCATTCCTACATCGTTGTAGTGACGATGTATACAAGGCCTATTGGTTGATTTTATTATATTAAAGTTCTTTAGGATATTTTGAAACTAACATTCAAGGAGAAGTAACGTAAGAATTTTTGCCGAAGAAACTTGAGTTCATGATAAATTCGGGACGAAAAAACCACAGTTGTCAAGGTCAGAGATTTTTTTTTATTAAAATACTGGACATCATATTGGTATAATTACCTGTTCAGGATGCGGCGTGTGTGGGCGCTTGGGCGCGGTTCGTCCGGCGGGGCGCTGCAACGCGCGCAGCGTGTCGGGCCGCAGCCGCGACAGCGCCACGCGCACGACCACGCGCGAGCGACGCCGCTCTGCTACTGACACAATAGTATAGGATTAGCAAGGTAAATAGGTGGTGAGTATGAAGACCGAAAGATAGAGTCAAATATGAAACATTTTTAGCATGTTATGAGAAAACTGTTGCTCACCATTAGAAGAGGCTTCCTCGAGTCGTTCAGAACCGCGGCCGGATTTCAGTCCTGATCCAACATCAGCCTCTGCGCGAATGTATCGCTCAGTCGGGATCCGATCAAGCGGCTTGTCGAGCACTTTGCCCTCAAGCCGGTCAATCGACATCTTCCCCTCCGACAGCCGACCTTTCGTGTCTGGAAGACGATCGTGCGATATTTTCTCACCCGCTATCCGTTCGTGCGTTCTTTCCCCTGATAATCGGTCGTGGCTCATTCTTTCACCCGATAACCGATCTATTGACATTTTGTCGTTAGGTAAGCGTTCCGACGACCGCCGGTCCGCGAGCCGGTCCGACGAGAGTCCGCCCGATAGCCTGTCGTCCGACAAGCGATCGCTCGCCGACGACGACCGATCCGACGCGGTCCGATCCGTCGACGTCCGTTCTGTCGATATTCTATCGACGGGCCGTTCGACCGTTATCCGGTCGTTGGAGGTGCGTTCGGTAGGTATCCGATCGTTGACGATCCGATCGGAGGGTATTCTCTCGTAGGAGGTCCGCTCGGGTATCCGGTCGGTGGCGCGGTCGCTGGGCGGGCGGTCGAGGCGGTCGTGTCGCTCTGGGCGCTCGGGCTCGCGGCGGCGCGGCTCGGGCTCGCGCGGCGGGGAGAGGCGCGCGAGGGCCTCCTCGTTGCGGCGCTCGGCGCTGCGCTCGCGGTGCCGCCGCTCCTCCTCGTCCGCTTCGGGCGCTGTCACCTCGATGATGGTCACCTGGCCCTTGCCCTTGCCGCCCTTCCCCTTTCCGCCTTTACCTCCCTTGCCACCGCATTCGTCGCTCTTTTTTGGTGTAAAAACCTGAGGAAAATAAATAAACGAGTTATATTTTGCAGAAAATTTACTCTGATGAGTATTATAGATATTATTATGCTAAATTTGACGATAAAAGTATAGTATTTCGCTATCGTGTCTTAAACAAACCTTGCGAAAGATATGCGTCTTGGTGTCTTGCAAAGGATGGTGATGGGCAGGCGGGTCAGGTTCCACATCGCTGTCCGCGGGTGGGGCAGGCTGCATATGCAGCGATGAGTTAGGCGGAGGCGTGGGCACCCTCGGCTTGGGCGGTCGACCTCGTCGTTTCTTGACGGGCCGTTCCTCCGATGGTCTCGCCTTTGGTGGCCTTCCACGCTTCACCGCTGCCGTAGGCGCCGACGGTGCCACACGAGGTGACGTCTAAGATACAATACGCTTAGATAAATACCACTTTCAAACACAAGTTAAAAGCGACCTTATGAGTAAGTAGTTAAGGAATCTTACCGTATGCCTCGGCGTGTCTTCGTCGCTGGACGCGGCGGACACCCGGTTGGGGATGGAACGCCTTCGCCGGCCCAGGTCGGGCGACGGCGACGACGCGTCCGAATCCGACATCTCCGAGATCGGACTCTGTAACAAATATCAACGTTTAAAATAAAGCAAACTGCACAAGAACAAAATATCGTTGACCGAATTTATTGAAGCGTCATTTTTCAGCTACCTCATACGTAACAGACATTCCAGAGGCGATATTCCCATGGATAGCGCCCACAGCTTGCCACAACACATCTTTCAGCCTGATATACTCGTACCAAACCCTCTGCTTCTCTTCATAAGGCATGTAGCACATACTGTTCTCAAAGATCAACAGTCCACAACGAAGGTTACACTTTAAAATGGCAAGTTTGATCCACTTCTGTCTTATGTCTTCATCCTTAACATTCAGCAAACGGTGGAATTGTTCCAGAAATAGCTCAAAATACGAGTTCATTTTCTCAGGCAAAAATTTTCCTCATACAATTTAATCCACTGAATGAGAACGTCAAGACGATATCCACATGCATTCTAACTTAGACGAAACGAGGAACTTCTAACTACATGTAGATGTAATTACAAAACGTCTTAGTACGTAGTCTCAGAACACAAGTGGCTAGTTCCCAGTGAAAACGCAGAATCAACCGCGAAGCTCATTCGACGTTAAATTGTAACTGCTTGTACTGAGAAATGTATGGGTGCTCCATTTCTAAGAAGTGTTTATCTTTTAGAACACGACACCTGAGAAAGGGCCGCTAAATATAGTAGGGATATACAGTTGCATGGAGAGAACAACAACACACAGAATATGCTGGATGGACTTATAATGGCTGACAAGGTTAAATGCCGCGTGCTTGTAGCCGTGAGACGAGAGTTTTTCTGCAACGCAGCGTTATTGTGTACCGAGTGACCCTTAGATCAAGTCAATGATACATGCTATTGCGTTTTAGATTTGTAGAAATAATGCCGAATGTATTTTAGACGCCTGAACATGACTACTCATTTTTATACAGTAAAAATTGTATTTGCCTGTGGCTTTTCCCACATGAGTGATGGTTGTAAGCCTCTGTTAATCCAGGGTGTCCTTTGCCCATTTGATCGTGAAGAGGAAACCGGCGCATACTTTGCAAACTACAAAATTTCTGTATCCTGAAAAAAACATCAAACATGGCATAATATTAACATCCAACTCACCGGCTTCCCCTTAATATCAGCAAGCGCGTGTCTAACATCTTTGCCGGAGTCGTAGGTCTGGTCCGGGGGATGCGCGGGGGGCGGGGCGAAGTTCGACAGGCCCCAGGAGGAGCGCTGCGCGGGGGGCGGGGCCGCGGCGGGGGCGGTCACCGCGGCCGCCGGGGGCTGCGCCGGCGCAGGCGGTGTGGACTCCACGGACGAAGACTCGCTGTCCGAGTCCCCGGTAGGTGATGAGCTACATGAACTTGGACTGCCTGAACCGATTGGAGATAAAGGCCTGGAAGTGGAAAACAGTTGGTTAAGAAATAGTTTTCAATTAAATATTTGAAGTTGTGGTTGTTAAGGGCCGGCCTCCAGTTTTACCAAGTTATAGTTTCCATGTGTTTTGATCTATTTGGATTTTATTTATTAAAGTGTGTTCTGTTTGATCTTGAATCAATACGAGAAAAATAAATATACATAGATTTCTGCGTATTACCTTATAGAATGAGGAAAACCCAACTATTTCTCACGATCAAAACTCAAAATGCAATTAAAGTTAATCGCACAAATCTAAACTAAGTATTCGAACACAAAAGCGGGAAGTTAAAATCCATAAAACTGCAATTTGCTTGAATCAAATAAGTATTTCAAGCAAACAGAACTTTGGCTCTTGAGTCTTGAAAATAATTTAATTTGAGTCCGGTACTTAAAACTTACAAGTTGCGACTCGAGATAAAAATCAATTAAAACTTTGCACTTATAAAGTGCAGACATAAATGATAAATTTTTGTTTAACACGGGAATGAACTTACGGTCCTATCACATGAGTGTTGGTGACTTCGTCATCGCTTTCCGATAGACCAAGGTCCTTGTTCACCACGTCACTGGAAAAAGGAAAAAAATAAACAAATTATATACAGTAGGTAGTATTAACATCGATGTGGAAACCGGTTATTTAGATTGATAACACCTCCGTGTGTAACTGTGTATTAATTTATTAAAGTAATAGGTGTCATAAATTAATTAGACACGACTGTTATGTTTGTTTAAAATTGGAGTGAACTAGGATATTATTCATTTGTTGGTATTATTTACGCTCTAACTATAGATATTTAGTGAAACACCCTGTATCGTCACATATTAGATAGTCAATTTCAAAGGAGAGATAGTTCCTGAAGCAATATACAGGATGTCACTCATGCATTGTGCAAGTTTCAAGACTATATTGCTTTTAAATTAATAATCATAATTGACGTAGCTGCTACATAGATCCTTTGTCTAGTCTGAAGCGATGTCTTTGATAGCAAGACGAGTGTTAATCTATATCTAGTATAAAACAAAATCGCTTCCCGCGTCTCTTTATCTCTCCCTATGTATGATCTTTAAACTACACAATGGATATTGATGCGGCTTTTTCTAATAGATAGAATGTTTCAAGAAAAAGGTTTATATGTATATCAGTATTGCATGAAAACTGGGGCGGGTCGCTACTATTAGATATCTAACCAACATTGTTAAGAAATGTTAAGTATCGAAAAGGTACTCACGGTGACACCGAACTTCTTGAGTTCGATATCCGGTTGTCCAAACCTGTAACAAACAAACAAAACATAAGCATAAAGGTATCGAAGATCATAAAACGATCGTAAAATAACCCAATTATGTAAATCCGTTCCCCGTTCAGTTAACTTAAATATACATTTTAATAATTATACATGTACCGTTCGAGCAAACAATAAATTCTCATTAAAACCTCAATTAATCTTTCGATACGTTTATAGGTGGAAAAATGTATCGTATTAAATAATGTAGTGGTAATTAAGAAGGTCGTTTAAATGCGCGGCGTGTATCAGTTTGTGTAGCCATTTGTCGCCGGCTACTGTAGCAAGGCCGATACATTTAAGTAATAAGCGACCGTAAGAGCCACCTGCCTCCTTACAATTCTTGACAATATTTGCGAGAGCTTTCAACTCTCAAGTAAGCTGACTGTCCTAAGCAATCTCTTTAATGTGAGAGACTTTTTTATTATTGCCACTAAGCAGATTGCTTGCTAAGTGCCAGATAATGTCAGAATAAAGTAAATCAATGGTATTACGTTCAGTTGTATTTATATCATGAACAATCTTTAGTGGCAAAGTATTGTGAAGTACTTTGAATATTAAAGCTGCCAGATTGTAATATGCGTCTGGGTGGGGACATAACATGGACATAGGTGCCACAAACTGTGGTTTAGATTCCACAGTGAGTATTCATTAGCTACGACAACGCTCACAAATAACCCCATGCATAATAAATGCCACCGTACAAGTGGCAGGCGCGTCGATAAATTAGACATATTCAAAACGGCTGGACTACAGTCTACACGTTACCCGGCCGCGTCTGCTCACGTCTTTTTAACGATGCAATAAGATATTCACTGTAGGTATGTGTTTTCTTTAAGTATTCGTTTTTTTATACACCGCACCGAGTGGTGTTTAATATGTTATTTTTATAGAATAGTTGGTGGATTCGTGACATGATAAGTTGAATACGATTTTGAATACAATAATGTTTAATTGGCCGTGAACAAAAGTAATTATTTTACTTAAAGAACCACCACTTTTTTTGGCTCAACCGAAAAAAAGTGTAGGTATCATAATAAAAAACAACTAAACTGTTTTCCATCTCAACAACCAAAAATTTTTGTACTTTATATCAGCAAAGTCGAATGGTGCAGTTACACAAAAACTATAAACCATCGGTTACACAACTGCAGTGGAGTAATTAACTAAAGAGTCTAATTGTGAGGTTTGACTGCGGCATACACACCATGTATAAGTGCATCCCAGCGCAGAGCGAGCATGTTTACTTAGGCGTAGAGAATGTAAACACGACGGTAGTAGGTTCGGTGCCAAGCCGATACCCTGTCGACTTTAAACAACCTATAAAAGTGCCTTGAACTCTACGGTGCACGTAATTATGTTTTGTGTAAACATCACAATTTCTCACAATTCTCACGGACGTGTGGACGTACTTCGAATGATTTGTACTTCGTTTACGACGGCATGTTAAAAAGCGCATGATTTGAAACTTCGTTAAAAGCCATGTAACATATTACAGACCATGTCTTTCAACAGAATTTCAGAAACATTTTTTTTGCTAAGTCGAAAAATGAAACAAAAGATATAGACATATTTCATCGAAACAACAAAATATTAACATACATTGAGTGCACGAAATAAGATTGAAACGAGGCATTTATTTTCCACATAAACACCTGTAAATCCCATCAATAATATCAATCGGTTCCGTCAATCAAACTCGTTCGCTCACTCATTCGCGGCTTATCCCGCCAATCGTATACCAGGGAATATCAGAATCTGTGGGCTGAAATGCTGAATACAATTCTACCCCGAGACGCGTGACGTAAGGCGAGGACTGCCTGCCACCCAGGGTCAACGACCCGCAGGGTAGCGGTGACTTGTAAGTGTCAGACAAATGACGGCCGATCCTGCAGCCCATTCCACTACACAACTTGGAATTATCTAGGTCGTTTATACGTTTATGTAGGTGCGAACTTTGAACCCTGGTGAACCCATGAACTTGAATTACGCACAGATTTTTATCCATTTGTAAATTTTATAAACTCCTTCGTAATGGACTTTTAGAAATAACAAATAACGTGACTAAATTTAAACAAAGTTCAGCGAAACATTCATTGAATTTAAACGAACAACTCTGCGTTTAAAATACTTAGATATCCCATTCATACATTCCACGCCCTTAAGCAACTAAAACACACTCATCAAACTTTGTCCTCTATAAATAGGTTAAAGCTATGTAGCTTGTTGTAACGTTGTTTGTAGCGTGGAGCGCAGCGCGTGTGACTTCATCTACACACAACTGCATAGTGCGGTACACAGATTAGAAACAAATGGAAGTATTGTATGCAGGAGAAAATAACAAAATATTCCGGATTACGGGCTAGTACCGCCGGCCGCGGCGGTCATGTAATAAATTTGCAGCCTTAGCCGCGCGCATCCCAAATTCAATGGAGTAATAAGGGTATGAATAGTACGTTAATTTATGTGTCTGTGGTACGGAAGCATCGGCGTTCCTGGCTGCGACATGCGCTAACTTGCGTAATGACCACCCACGTTACTCGGCGTACACGTGGATGTGCTGCACGGAGCGCACGTGTATACGCCAAGAGTTGGTAAACATTGCCTGCTATTGCGGTGTTACGTGAAAAATGCTAAAGGTTAAACCGCTTGTTCAACTTTACTATTTAAATTTCCTGTTAAAATGCTCCTAGATATTTCCGAAAACCATGCGAGTGTTTTTGTATTCCATTGTATGACGGTGTAGGTAGTTCTTCCACGCATACTAATTACGTGAAGTAATAAAACGGTTTTGTTTATTTCCACGGGGCCAGTGGGTGTTACTCCATCGATGGCCTTATTACCCGCGGCGTATAAGGCAGGCCGGGTGCCGGGTGCGTGCGTGCGATAGTTTTTCATGTGACGTGTACAAGTTACCGTTTGCCGTTGCGAATCCATCATGTAAATGGCGAATTGTTTGAGACTTGTTTTGATGCCTCCGATACGAGTGTACAAACGTGACGTCATTGCGTAATAAAGGGTTTTCGTTTTGTTGAACAACTTGCGAACTATTTCGGCCGATTGAAACAATTTGGTTCAAATATCGGAACAAATTGGTTACTGCGATAAGGAGTGGGACGGATAGAGGCGGGCTAAATGGCGCAAGCGTATTGTGCATGTGTGATCTATGTCTATAATCGCATCTACGGATTAACTCTTATGTAGGCCAACGCAAAATAAGAATCCATAGCTTTAAACGGTTAATAAAATCGGCTTTATTTTTAGCTGAATCTAAAGGCACATACAAAGATCTTATAGTTTTATGTAAGTTTGCATACTAGCTTTGTTATTTCATAAAACATTTAAATCAATACCTAAGTTGTTAACTCCAGTCTAATTGAGCAGGCAACGCGAGTAACGTGGAAGCCTTAACAAAGTGTTATCGGTAAACAGTTCACGTGGAGTGAACTTCAGTGTTTCAGCATTTCAGCAACGTTATTAGGCAAGAACTCCGTTGTTTCTATGGCATTAAAGGTCACCTGTTGTGACAGGGGAGTTTGATAACTCGCTGACCTTTCTTCTAAGAGCAAGAAGTAGATTGTATGCGGCATATGCGGCGTATGCGGCGTATGCGGTGCATGCGGCCATATAAGGGACGTGTAATAGGGATAGACTTGTCACTCATGGCGACAATCGTAACGACTACATTGTTGTTATGTGGAGTCGGTATTACAATTACTTTATAAAAGACCGCAACATTTCAATTGTTTCATTACGCTTATTACTTTTATATAAACTTGTGTGATGAAAACAAATTGTTAAAACAGACTTGCAGCGTTTGTTTATTTATGCTGTATCAACTAAACAATTAAATACATAAAAATGAATGAGTTTGCTATCATCTTTACGAGTTTCACTTAATTAATCATGGAAGGCATCACGATTTGCCTGACATTTTATAGGAGTAGGAAAAAGACGCGTCGCAAGAAGAAGTAAGATATTCTGGTTTAAGAGTAATACACATCAGATAATAGCCCGGCTTCACCAACGTGGAAGATTTCTTTTACTCCATTAGTGAAGAGGCACAAGAAGAAGGTCTAAATTCAAGAACTTTCTCGTACCAAAGACAATACATAAGCCAGTGATACAATTGTATTCCACCTATATTCGTTGCGATACAACACAATTGAAACAAAATAGTAAACATATCAATATCCTTTGTTATAGTTGGTGTTACGCCGAACTTAAGACAACATCCGTTTGAGCGAGCCACTTAATATTGAGTACGTTTTAATACGGTACAGACAGCGACAAAAGTTTACTACAGAGTTGCGATATACCTTACTTAATTATAAGCTATAAGTAAGGTCTTACGGTAAAAGTATCAACATAACATCGTGAGGAAACCTAGAATCCAAATATTGGAATCTGAAATCGGCAATCTGCTGTGAGCTGGCATGGTGATCAATGCTCAAACCTTTCCTATACAAGGGAAGACGTTGAGGCTTGTATTATTAAATGATCTTACAGTTATCATAGCTTAAGAGTATGAGGTATTAGATCTTAATAGTATGAACCAATTATGACAGTTTGATTTTTTTGTATATTGTATTGTATTAGTATCTAGTAATCAGTTGATGCTGACTCTACATTAAACAACGACGGATACGCATATTACTTTATCTTTTCTGAGCATAATAAAGAGTTAGTTCGTATCAACGTGGTACGGAGCCGGCCTTGCCTTTCACTCATAAAATTGTTTTCTTAAATCGAAAGGAAATGGTGTCTACAAAATCTACTTTACGATAAGTGTTGGGTAAGTTTCAATGGTGCACTAAAAGTTATTATAAAAGCTTAAGACTTTACTGGGAATACAGTTTACAATGTTTACGTTAGGAAGTTCTTGCTAAGAATAATTTAAAGTTGATTTAGATTTATAGGTTTAAAGTGAAACCCATGTATTCTAAACTCTCTAGTAACTTTATGGCATGTTTTTAAAACGGTCTAAGAGGCGATAATGATAATTTTGAATCTTAAAAAAAAAGTTCGATTACGGTGCTATAAAGTCTATAAACAAGCATCAACACATAATTACGTACAAATTACTTAACTCATTACAAGTATTCACGAAGGAATGTTATTAAATCTTCACAAAATTACATAACAACGAACAATAAAAAGCCAATTCTATAAATAGACCTGTAAAACGTAAATACAAGCCGTCAAATAAACGATTTGCGTACTCTTACATATTTCTTTCATCCATTATGGGGTAGGAAACAAAAGGTAATTCTTTGTAACGGATAAATTTAGCTGTACCCGGTAAATAAGGGTTCAACTTCATTCACGAGTATTTATAGAATACTCAGGTATGACGTCATTGGGATTGGACCATTGAATGATGTTAATTTTCGCTTGTGTTTCTTGCCGTGTTACGTTTAAGGTAGTACTAAGTACTGTCAATAGATCATTAGAGGTATTTAAGAAGAGTAAATCCTTATATGAAAGAAGAAAAACTATTTCTAGCGTTTGTAGACTGGAGAAACTATTTTTAAACGGTCTCATTAACACTTCAAGTCCTAATGATGTTTAGAAAAAATACAAGATCCATGTCGGTATCTTATTACTTTTAGATATGTCACTTATTTGTTGCCGAAACATCATATTATTATTAAAAATAAAAAAAAAAAAAAACAAAAGAAAAAATTGTGTTTTCTTCCCATTTATTATATCCATCAAAAATAGCAACAACCGACGCATTTCTTATTTTTAAAATGAAGTAACTAAACATTTAGCCTGAGTGCAGCCTTTGTTGCTTCACCAGACAATTCGTTATAAATTCATTAGCTCTGGTATGTCAGTCGTCTTCAAGCTAACTCCGACACAATTTCGGTTTGTAAGTACCTTGATACCTTCACTCCACAATCCATAGTGAAGTGTTGCGGTCCTTAGAATCTCGATCGCTATGCGTTACAAATCGTACAACGATACGGTCAACGCGTCATCGGCGCCCACGAAATATTTGTTTACAAGATTTCAATCTTTATATAACTTAGTTTTAAGTTCAATGAGAAATAAGCTAAGCTAAGATAGAATATATCTCATTTATGAGCTATAAATGAGATATTAGTCTTATTTATGGGATTTATTCTTAATATAGCCTTACCTAGTCTTAAAAATAATACCCAGCTTTCAAGATTATTTATAAACGTATCGACTTTAAGTTGATCTAAATAAGAACATTATAAGTAGAATAAGTTAGACTAGTCTCATCATATAAGTTACTAGTATTACAGTTAAATATAGATCTCATGATCTAACATAACTATTTAAGATTGAAGGTTTATATTAGAAATACTCTTTATTGCACACCGTCGTTACAGCTGTGTAAAAATAAATTGAATGCAGTAAGTGTACAATGGTGGTCTTAGTGGTTTATTCCTGGTCTCGAAGCTTCTTTGTCTTTAAAACACGATGAGTAAAAACGTGACATTCGGGATCAAACTTCTGCTCTCTTTTGTTTATACCTATCGTTCAAACGTTACATACGTGTAGATACATTTCTGGTTCAGTCTAGTTTACAGCTCAGTTTGGCGTTACAGGAATACGAAGAAAATGTAAGGGCGCATAAATCATGCCGGAGAGTGCAGCCAGTGCGACAGGCGCGAATAGAGCAGCGATAGTGAGATATGCTAAGCATTATAACTGTTGCTGAGTTTTCTCAGTTTCCGCGAACATTCGAAAGACAATTTATGCACGATAAAATTTTCAGTACAAAGCTGTTTGAGATACTTTGTTTCAAATAACGTTTGCCTTCCAGTAATAACACTATTTCTTTAATATATTTTAATATACTTAACGCCTTTATTCTAATAATTTGATTTACGTAATTAAATTAATTATGATATCGATTAGACATCGTAAAGTTAAGCAGTAAATAGAGACAGGTATAATTAGAACAGTTGCTAATTTAACCTTAGCTATACATTAGTTTTATAGGCTCATAAAGTAGTTTAACATTTACTACTATGACAAGTAATAAACTCTATAAAAAATGTGTTTATTGCAAATGATCGTGTCAATATAAAAATATGTGGGTGTCTCTGTGTGTGTGCGTTTAAAAGCAATATTTCATTGTTAAAACTCTTTGAAAAATGACAGAATATAGAATAGAATTTACTTCAGTTTGCGCCACTGACATACTGGTATTTTTAGCGACGTGGGCGAAGGGATGCTAGTGCTCTATAATAAAGTTATCCCACACAATACAAACTGCGAACTGGTTTTAGTTCGTTCAACGTGTTTTCGTTTTAACCTACCTAAAATTCGTCTAACCGCTGTATGAATATAATCCGCTTTCGGTACTCTCAATTATTTATACGAGTAGCTTATTGAGTATTTAAAAGCATTCATTAGTACGAAGTCTGTCAAATCCAAATTAAGGTTAAACAAAAACCTATAATGTACTGCTTCTAATTTACTATTAATATCGGCCGAATTTAATCGAATGTCAGAGCGCCTTTAAATGGAGTACGTTAGGGTGACGTAATTACCGAGTTGACCTTTTAATTACCGGCAACGAGTTAGAAATGTAATTAAAAGTATATTAAGGAAACCTTTTCAATGTCAAATAATATCTTGTAACTTGTTTTGCAGAATATGTTGAGAACAAATTGTCGCTCTAGTTTTTTAGAGTTCCATTTATGGGACTGTTGCATCTTTGCCGTATTCATGACATTAAAAATAGCTCCGTTAGATAAGAAAAAAAATATCAAACGTAATTAAAAAGGAGGTTTTCACTAATTAATAAGTTACGGATAAAATTATGCGTTTTAAACTGCATCACGTAACGGCGATACTGCGATAACGTTTGTCAGCAGTCGTTTAGCAGATAAAAAGACCAGCATACATAATCGAGACAGTAAATTTCGTCGAAAAGAATAATGAAGTCCTAAATAAGCAGCGACAAGTATTCATGAAAACAAAAAGGCGGACGCAAACATTTTATAAATAAAAACACGAGCAAACAGCAGAAGAAATGTGTCGTCCTTAGAAATTGGACTTAGTTGCGCAAAAAAGGGGTGAAATATTAACTGGACCAGCCCCTTTCGGTCTCATTGTTTACTGCAACCAATTAGTCACGAAATGCGAGGCTAAAATAATCCCGCCATTTATATTTATTCCTTTTTTCATACTTCACCAAGTTACGCAATTGTACGGATCAATGGAAACTTTAGAAGGGTATAAATAAATATTGCGTGGAGTTTTTGTTTTTTTTTTCTTCTATTTTTATCGCAAAACAGTTTATACGATACGTCAATCATGTGAAAATCGAATACAGGACTCGCACTAACATTGTTCCTGATAAATGGGTAAACGTCAGTCAAAACGTGGCGGTGAAGCGAAAAGTTACACTTTCAAAGTTCGCGGTACATTGATTTAATTAAACCCGCATTCAGTAATAGCGATACAAAATGTTTGTCGCATAACAACCGCGTTGACAGTTGACAGTGGGGAAGCTTTGTTTATTGTATTTATTTGATGAATACTCGAGTTTTATCACTTTCATCCAACTAATAAACGCGGAAATTAGTCAGGATGTATAGAGATTTGTTGGGTTTTCACGCTCAATCGGTATTGGATTAATATACTACTTCTTAATCGATTACTGCGGAAAAAGAGTAATGGTTTTGCATTTATAACCAAAATTCACGCTGGTAACAAAAAGTTTTATAAAGTTACGCTAAGGTAAGTTTCCCCACTATACGCAACTTTTACAGTTTCTTTTAAAGCATTTATAATAAAAGAAAGTGGAATTACTCACAAGGGATGTATAATTAAACTACCCCTAACACAATGGGTGCTCGACAGGTGTTTCTTTAAAAAAAAAATACCTTTTACAAACTCTAAACAGGTGATGCGACCGGTTATCTTGCGACCCCTATCCTATACACCAGTATTAAATAATAATATAAATAGATTATCTTATAATTATTCTTGAATAATTATAATAACAAAAGTATCATTTGCTCGTACTTTCATTCTATAGTATGGTTACGTAGTTATTAATTATAGGTATCTTCAATAAATTTCAATTTTCCATTGTGTTTAAAGTCATTAGATGTAATAACACTGTCTTTACGAGTATATTGATTTATTATAATTATTTTTAATGTCTGTCTGTATGTTATTGTTGACATAATTATGCAGGTAAATCGTTTCTTATCTTCAACCGGTTCGAGGAAGCTATTACAATGACAATTAGATTTCCCATTTGTGACACGTGTAGAAAGATATGGGTTTCCCATAAGATGTTATCGACAAGAAAATCAGTATTATTTTTTAAACTCTCGTATAATAGAGATTAAATATGATTAGATTAAGTAGTAATTTGTAACTAATAATAAAGTTCACGATATTATCAGTCGCTATGCAAGATTGTAAGTAAAAAAAACTATTTATTCAAAAGTTGAACAGTGTTACAAAAAAAAGTACGATATGTATTTAAAATCCTTGTAATAAAAACTTTTCAATGTGAAGATTTATTAAATGATAGTTAATTAAAACAGGACGGCAATATGTGAGGACAATGCGACAATAAATAATGAATCGATACGATCGACGCGTGCGCAAGTCAAACGGTGTGCCGATGGCGGTGCCGCTAATATCACTTGGCTTCATCACGAATCGTACATATGCGATCGTACAGCAAAAATTGCGCAATTATTGCTACTGATGACTTTATGAATAAAACTTTATACAAATTACAAAAATGAGAGTTTAGTTGCAATAATTTTGCTATTTCTACCAAAATTGCTTAAGCATTGCGATCGGAAGTTATATAATACATCCACGTCCCAGTTCTTAGAGTGTTCTTGGTAATATAGTTGTTTTATTGGCATACAGGAGACAAAGCTTCGTCCTGTGCATTGATTTAGTAGACGGCTTCTGTGATTTACAACTGAGGAAATCCTTGTGACTTGTTAATGTCACATTTGTTGAGTTAATTGATCTGTGAATAAGCTGCTTTAGAGAATACTAATAATAATAGATGGAACAGATTAAACCTTATTATAAAACTCTTCACGGAATCAATTAAGTTTTCTATTTGAGACAACTATGTTTTTTTGTTGGTTAGGTAAACGATTAGCCTCCATGCATTGCCTGATAATATTTGTAAACATTCTAATTGAAAGATTAATAATTTCCAAAATCGCATTTACAAAATACATTTTCAAAGTTCGTAGTGTGAAAATCACGCTTTCTTCTATAACATTGTTTACCCTGCACTTAACAAATGCAATTAACAATACTAATTAAACAATAAAAGTTTCTTACAACCATTAGATCTGTATCTCAGTTCGACCGTGTTATTACACGTCGCTCATTTCACATTTAAATTCATAAAGTAACACTTGAATTTTATGAAACGGTAAAATGTGTTTATATTTTGTAATGTATCCAGTCGACCACATGTCTATAACATCAGGTTAATACTTATAATCAATCTTATTACTTTGACATAAGGGCTAAAGTCGAAAAAAAAGTTGAGTGTTATTTTGTTAATTAGAATTTATTTGAATTTAAAATAATTAAACGTCATTGCAGAACGTTTATTGCAAATGCAAGTTTAATTAATTTTAAGACAGCTTGGTGGTAATTAGTGACTTTTTTTTAAGCTATTTGACATCTTCTTTTATTATTGATTTAGTATTTTATACACTGGCCACTATTCACTATTCTCTCAAGTATAAGCGCAACGTAGGTGACTTTAAATCGTAGGTATCACAAATGCAAAAATCTTGAAATTTGACAGATTGCTGTCAGTATTCAGTCAAAATACCTACTAGCTTACAGAATAGAACACTAGATGGCAGCACAGACTTACTATAACTTACTATTACTATTAATATAACGGTAATAATATTCCACTCTTCTAAGAAGACAGTATTTAACCTACACGTAATACATAGATAGTATCCTTACCGTTTACTGGGAAGCATTAAACGCCGGTTTAGCACCGCTGTAGAAAAACTACTAGTAATACGATCCTACTAGGAAATTATGTGCGATAAATAGGTATATTTATAGATATTTTAGGAATTTTTAATGCGGTTATGACCTAAGTTGTAAATTTAAAGGTAACTTTCATTTTATTAATACGCAGAATCCGCTGCGGTTCGGTATTACAATGAAATGTAAATAATTTCGTCATCATTCCCCTGTCCCTTATCAAAATTATTATTTGGGATCGGCGCAGCATGTCTTCTTTTTTCATACATTTCTATCTGACGTCATCTCGCTAGTAACACTCTTTGCAGCCATATCATCTTTCACACAATCCATCCATCGTTCCATTGGTCTTCCTTCTTCTTAATTAAATGTAAATAATACAATGGCATAATTTTAACTTAACACAGGACTCGAACCTGCGACTCCTGGCTTAACGCGCTAGTCGCCACTTCAACCCACGCCGAGGGCACGGCTTGAGGGTATGTCAGACTCCCACCGACTAAAAACACCCCGGGCCCCTTCTACTACCTAAGCCAGAGTCACGGGGTCGCTCGCGCATGCTCTGCGTGACCCTGACAGGATGATACATTACTTCAGATACCTTATATGTTAGAGAAATTAGAAATACCTACTATGTAGGTACTTCATAGTAGTGATAAACATATAATTGTGTGATTCATATTACATCACGTATAATATGTATTACAAATAACTTGCGCAATAGGACAGGATTATACATGTTTCAGGTACCTACGTACTTACATCAATCAGGTCTTATTGCATGGATATCTCCTGATAAACAGTCAATGAAGTGTCTATTCCGCTAATAGGTTATTGCTATCTCTATAAATTATACCAAAACACTTCAATTGATAATAAAATTTAATAAAGACATGAGTCAGTGGTATTATGTAAGTGAGGGAAGATACAAGATTAAGATGCGTGATACAAGATTAAGATGCGTGACAAAACATTCAATCATGTAGAAGTTAAGTTCAAATAAAAAGCCGGTAGGAATGTGATGAAATGTACCCGTAATTTACAGTAATTATTGCAATATTGCTATGGTATTTCGCATGTTTTATAGTACACCCAATTATCTGATATGAGGTTTAGTTTTGTTTACATTTCGTCAGAAGCTGTGTGGGTTATAGGTGTCTAAATTGACTACAAAATTCGAGGTCATGCTTAGTGACGAGACATGCTGAGAAGTATTTACTTCTGTACTATGAGAGACTTAGTTTAAACGTACCGTAACCCATTAGATCATCTCCACAATCAATGAGCTGCTGAAGCAGGGTCAAACGGTTCTGAAACCCGAAATCCTTTGAAAGCAATCCCAACATTGTCTCACATTTTATTAACCACAGAACACTTGTATGATATAACTCGTTCACTCGGAACGCACCACTGCGTTATCCACTGTTCATTGTTTTACAAGTACAATCACAAACACATGTTGTTTTGGCGCGAAACCAGGACAGATGCGCTCGCGCCGCGCGCCGCTTGCGACTGCGTTGCGACTCGCGTCTTCCGAAAGCTATTACAACCGACAGGTGGTGACAAAGAACCGACTTCCCCTCTATTCAAAATAATCTTCAGCTAGTCGCGCGATTAATCGCTCGACTAGTCGAAGGGATATTATCACGTAACTTAAGTATTCGTATTATTGAACAACTAAGAAATCAATTAAGAAAAATAAATGTTTTGTACACAATGTAAATAAATGACTGGCGTTAACAATATTGGCTGTTTTATTTCGATCGCTTTTCACGAATTGAAATTGAAAAGTCAACTGCAATATATCAGAATTAGATTTCTGTTGCAGACGAATGAAAGCAGGTTTCAGATCAACTGTATTTATTATCTTGGAAGGTCCAAGTAAAAGCGGCAATTATTTATTAAAGGCTTTGATAGAAGTCTGCACGTTTGGCGCGAATAAAAGGCGAATGGGGGGAAAAATGACGAAAAATTAAGGCAAACATAAATATTTTTGATGTATGAGCTTCGAGTCCAGATCAATGGGATGCCGAATAACCCAATTGGAATTGAGTAAGTGCATGCATGCACGGTGTACGTGAGCGGGTGCACGCTCCACCCGCGCCCCTCGCTATTATTGCTCGCCGCGCACGAGGGTGGTTCAATCGGGGTTTGATTATTCGCACATCAACATGTTTGCATTTCATCGATTTCGTCTGAGAACGAGTCGACTGGGCACATTTCGTTAAACGTAAATAAGATTGTAAACACTGTTCATTTAATTTACGATATCTAATGAACTAGTTTATAAGAATTACTTATAACTTATAAATTGTATATGATTATAGAATCATTTCAAATGGATATTGTTTAAGATAAGGCTACCGGTGTATGGTAGGTGGCGGGAGAAGCGCGCGACGCGACGCGTTTATTTATTTTTGTCTGCGGCACGTGGGTACGGCGGCAGCCGGCGCGGTCCGGGCGGGAACGTCGCGACGCACCGACGCGCGCGAGTGTACTGACCGCGCGGGTTTCGGACGCGCGTCATTCGCTGCACTATTATGTGCATAATGGCGTTAGTATAGTGAGGACATGCCCGACAATTAACCGGAACTATTTTATGCATCAGGATGTGATACATTCTGTCATTTTAAATTGTTTTGTACTTTGACACGCTGAAATTAATGACGACATGTTGTAGTAACTTACTAGAAAATTTGTGTAACCACCAATAAGTTTAATTAGCATGTTTCCACTCTTATTGGAAAATTACAGTTTTTAGTTACTGCATTACACTTCAAAATCCATTTAAATTGTAAACTTATAAGATTAATTGACTATACCTAGATGTGTTATGACATCAATAGAAAAATTTATTTCCTTTTTTGTAAATGAAAAATGAGCGATTAAATAAAGTGAATTTCATAATCATACACTAAATAAAAACGAAATCAAACATAATACTTCAATAAAGAAACTGATATACGAGCAAAACGGTGTAAATCATGACATAGGTGGTAATGTGGCGGCGCGCCGCGACGGGCTTCATAAATATTTCATCCGGAGAAAAGGCGTTAAACGCATCGACAGCGTTCACAGCAATGCCTAAACACACGCTGTACAGTCACACATAAACCCCCATCTATTTCCGTAACAGACAAATATTTCAGCTATGCAACTTGCGCTGCAGTCTGTACACTGCTTTATACCTAAGCGTTATTGGAAAATTTATTGACTGTACAAGTAATAGATTCATTTTCAAAGTAACACTTGTATAACATCAAGTTAAATGTTAAGTTATTTATCGACGTCATAGATGTACGAAATACGTCAAAAATATAAAGACAAGTCAAGCTTTCAAGTATAATGAAACTTCACTCAAAGTATTCCTTAATCATGAAAAGAACCGTTTTATAATGCCGAAACCTCAGAAAATGTCACAATATAAAATACGAGGACTTACTGCCAAAGAAAGACAAAAGATTCACGAGCCCTTAGGAGCCAAGGCTACGGACGCTTTAAATATACATATCCCATTCCTGATTCCGCAAAGTTGTGTGAATTCTACATTTTACCTCATTGGCGTTGCCGCGAAATACCTTATCTCGGAAAAAAACATCGCTGACGTAATGTTTAACACATTTTACACAAATTATTACGTTTACCTTATTCTAATACAAATTTTCCTTAACCAGATGTTTATTGTTTAGTTGGCTATATCTAGAAACTTAGTACAATATTGTATGACAAAGGAAACAATAACTGCAAATCTAATATTGGACAAGAGCGCGATATGAAAATTTTGCAATACTTGCGAAGTCAGTCGGTCTCATAAGAAGGCGGGCAGTTAAAAGGCTTCAATTGTAAATAAATGGGTATCTAAACAGGAGCACAGTAACAGTTAGTACCTTCACAATTTTACGAAATACCGGGGCACGAGGCCGGCCGGGTGAAAACTTTTGTTGCGGGAAAATTACTGCTGCCACTTCTGTATTTGACGCTCAACGTTAAATTCAATGATTAAACGTTTTCATAATTAATTACTCAAGAAAAATTAAGGGGATTGGATTTTGAAGTTCAAGTTAAAAGGATAAGTTAACTTCTTTGTGAAAAGTTACGATACACGTATTGTTCTATCAGAATCATCGTTGTAGATTATTATTGACTTTTTGTGATTCACGCGGATTTTCGCGCCATATTTTTTATTGATATAATGACGTGGGTTTTATACAGCTCCCTTATCGCATATCGCAAAACCACACAGGACAGAGTACCCAGTGCAGTACATTAAAATGGCAAAGTTGGCACGACACAAAACAAACACCGCGCCCGAGCTCTCACCTGATAAATTATTACAACAAAGTGATCCACATTATCATCAACGCTCATCTACAATAGGAGGGGTGTTCTCGCATGAATACAGCGGCGAATCACTACCCTAAAATTAATATCACGCTGGAAAATTAAACGGGCCGCTTCTAGCAAGCGTCGGGCTCTAATTCATATGCATATCTAACTTGGCCACATTGGCACTGACCCTCGCGCAAACTCTGCAGAATGAGATAAGCGGGCGCGCCGGCGACCTCGGTACAAGTTAGTGGGCCACACAAATTGGTTGGGTAATGTCATTCTCCGTCAATAGTTTAATGGGTGTAATGCGAATGAGTAAAGATGTTAATTGTTTGTACGCTACGACTATGAGTTGTGTCGGACTTGCCTTTATTGCGTTGCCGAGCAAATCCACCTTGCGCCCCTCTTCCGGTGTTTGGCAGGGGATGGCACAAGGTCAATACAAACTCTGTCGCTGTCCTAGCCCACCCTAGCAAACACATTATACAATAATAATAATTCATAATTGCTTTATGCACAGCTTTGAGGGTCAACTTTCGTGGTAATCGTGAGAACGGAGTATTGATCAGACAAACTTGGAAGATGTGAAGGCTCCCAAACTCTAAATTGGGACTTGTAAATTTAAATAAGGCCTGAACCCGAAAATTCCTTTAAAAACTTGAAACAAAGCCTCCGTAGAGGATCCCTAACGCGAATCAAGGGGCAATAAATCACGAGGAGGATCAATACAACGTTTTGATCACTCCGAGGCCGCTGTATTAACACGTTTTGTTTACCAAGGCTCAAACTAACGCTATGAATCAAATGTGGAAATTAAATAATGTGCTCGACGGTAGTGCCATTCATGCATTACATCATACACTCATCAACAAACAAGCCGGAAAGAATGCTTATGTACACAAACAGAATTTAAATTGCACACGTGTAAGCACAAATAAGTATGTACACAGCATTTTAAAAATTCCATCTACGGCAACTTTGAACCGCAAGCGTTTAAAAACGCAACAAAAATCATCTAAAAAGTGTACCAGTGACAAACTCGAACAAGAAAAAAAAATTAGCTCTCGACCGGGAAGCGGAAAGTGCGACGCCTCGCCTTCAGCTTTCAGACGCCATTATTTCATCCGGTATTAACTCAGGGAATATTTCGCAGCACCCACCATCTTTTTAATGTGAAACGTAACTTGACGACGATACTGTAGAGTTCAATTTTCATTGGGGTCGCCATTGTTGATACATTGCTCTTGTATTTTGTAGCTCGGGAAGTCACTTCTGGTTAAAGACAATAGGGTGTATATTGATTCCTAGACAAGTATGTAGTTGAGACATTTTATTTCGCGGTAGGACGTCGGGCGTCCTTGCGGAGGCGAATCGTCTTTCATATTGTGTTTTACTAAGATTGTGCAGAATGCATAGTACGAGATTGGTTATAGTTTTGATTGCAGTGAATTTTCCATGAGCTCAACGTTGGTGGGCTGCATTGAGCGCGGTAAGCCTCGCTTGCTTCACCAAACATTTATTGTCGACGTTATTATTTCATGCACGGCAGTGGTTTTGTTTTTAAATATTGATAGACCACTTGAATCAGGGAACAAAACTCACTTTGTGACAATTTAGAAATATAAGGAAACTATATAACTGAATTTAAATGTTCATTAAAACTACGAGGACGGTGATAATGTAAAATGAATGTCTCGACTATAACTTGGAAAGTGCAGTGCAACGGAGCGAGCGACCTCAAATTAGTGCGACTATAAAACAGTGGACTGAGAAAAATGAGCGAGATAACATCTGGTAGTGGTGTAGTGTATGCGTGGACATTGCGTAACAGTGATGGCTGCCGCGCCGAGGAAGTGTATGGCTGGGGGCAGGCCATACGCGCGCTGCATTTTAATGCCATGTCCCGTATTCGACCTCAGCTTTACCCCTACGATTGCAATACGATTACACGTACAACTCGTATCTCTTTGTTCTAAATGTCTTTCTGTTGGAAGAATGTGTGTCAGCTGTTTATCATAAGTTGTTAGGCTAGGCTAGAATACTAACCCGGTATGCGTATGACAAATTCTGTGTCAATGTTAAGTGAGATTTTTATCGCTATACAATATTTCATAGTTATTGCGTCGACCCAATTGTCTGGCTTTAAACTTGGTATTCTGCACAAGTTTCGATTCTCGCTTGGGACTACCTATTTGTATGTGCTACAGGTATTTCGATACTCGCAAGGAAGTGTTGCCCGCAAGTGAGATATCCATTTGGGAGACCGCTCTAATGCCAGCTTCGTTCAAACAAATATTTTATAGATTTTAAAATAGGTACAAGTTTGAATCGTTTTTAGTGTCTATTTTATTAGATACAGTAACAGGAACCCACTCAAAGAGGAGAAAGTGTATAAATAATATAATAAGTATAAGATGTTGAATAAACTTGAGGGGTAACGAGCAAGACCGCGCTCGTAACATCAGACTTCCTAATCCAGTTTCGTTCGAATAAAAGTCGCCGCGCTCTACTATATCTGAAATTGTTGTCGTGGGCGAGTATCGTACAATGTATACAAGCTTTAACGCCTGCGTGTTAATGCATTACGAGTTACATCTTCACCAAAAGAGTGTATTTTGAGGAACGTGTTAAAATATCGAGAACTCGTGGTTCGCCACCCACCCACATTACGATAGGCGTTTTATCACCGCGTCACCCGCCTATAAAACATAACATTGTACTGCGGCGTACACCTTCCGGAATTCACCTCTTCAATCCCTTTGTTCCCAAGATTCGGTGAAATGACTCACACAAAGTAGAGCTTTCGTTTCCACCTTATTTATTAAAGAGTTTGTTTGGTACGCGCTAACCGTACTTTATTTTCATAGTACTTTGCCCTCTAATAACGATAAACAAACAGATAAATAGCGATTACAGGACAGACATTACTTATCCGTAATACCCTTTATCTAATTTATAAACCACTTCAAATGGAATAAAAAATGCCTCGACATTGATTCAATAGTACTGGCGAATTAAATGAGGTCCCGCAGTACAATTAAGCTGTTCATAAACGCTTTTGACAGGAGCAACGATCCAAGTTTGAATCGGTATTGCAAATGATCATTTATCTTGGGAAGGATTAAAGGATATTGTTACAAATCTACCGTTTACACTTCGTTAGAGCTCGGAGCTACACAAGTTTGAATGAGAAGGGAGTCGTTAGTGTCGCCGGCTCGGCGCCTACTTTAAATATTGTCGAGCATCGATTCCCATTGACCGGCGTGCTGGATGCTGTAGCGGCCAATATAATCTAAATCGGTGCACATCAATACACTAGTAGTGCTATCAGTAGTAAACGAGAGTCTGCTCTCGAAATAGATGTAGCTACGTTCTCGTATACCGTAGTAGCGCGTAGTATGGGCGTCACGGCCGAGGCCGGGGGTGGCCGCCTGCCCCTACCACGCGCCCCCCTCCGCCCCCCCTCCCCGCCCGGCTCGAGCGCCACCCCCGCCCCGCGCCTCCCTGCCCGCTACCTATGCCGACGATAGATGGCGCCCCGAGATTAAATTGGCATATCGGATACACGATTTATTTCGCTCACCGATCGAAATGAAACATTACTCCTTCGAGTGAAATAAAAAAAATAAAGTCAACTATTGTACCATACTATCGAGTACTTATCGTCGGGTAATAGATTTTTGATCGGGATAGTAGTATCCTTCAATTTCCCGTCGGTTCGTCTCAATGCGACCGACTTGGGAGGAGTGTATCGGCTTGACTTCAAACCGTACTTTAACTTCTCAATTCACCGCGACGCGTCGCAGGGTTGTGCGTTTCTAAATATTCCAAACTATTCTAATATATTATTTACGAGAAAGTTGCCCTTTTGTTTAATTCACATCTCTTTGTAACTTTCTTAAGTCAGTAAAATTCGCAGCACGTGCGATGTGTATCACGTCATTCTTTAAGATAAATAGTATTTTTTAAACTATTCAAGTATGCAAAGAGCGTCGCAGAAGTTAATATTACTCGCGCACAGCAAAGTAAGTGAAGCCGTTGAATTAATATTTAATTGCAATCGGTACCATAAGGTCTTAGTATCAATAATAATTACTATTTCGTTAATAAACTCGGCAGTAAGAACAGGCAACTGCGTCCACGCAAACTGCACGTGTTAATTAAAAGTTAGAGAAGACTTTGTTATTGTATAAATAAAACGGGCATTTCAAACGGGATAGCGAACGAAAAAAACCCAGGAGATCGACCAACAACTCTTAAGGTAATACAATTGCAGTTGTGTGAGCGAGACAGAGCATTACGACGTAGAGCGGCATCTCTTTTCTAAAACTGCAACATTGGGAGGTAAAGAGGTGGTGGCAGCCCAGTCCATGTGGATGGGCGCCTTTTTAGCGGTAAAAGCTCGCCAAATGAAAAGTTCGTTGGTTCGTTCCGTTAACCTCGGCCGAGGCTTTACTCGTTTTCAAACTCATCGCACAGATTAATAACGAAATCCCGCTTTAAAGTTTTCATGATCCACAAGCTGAAGTAAGTGAGACAGGGAGTAAATAAAAGTTACGTAAGTGATACGATACTTTTTTTGTGGCTACTACTTTAATATAAATAAACTAACCTATATACCTAGTCTTGCCATAAATATTGTAATAAAGAAAAAAGAAAATTGTTAACTGCAAATAACATTTATTACTTTTACAGTGTGTCAGTTTAATACATAAATATAAAACAATTAAAAATATAAAAAGCTTATTCGAAGTGGTCTCCATTGGCTGCAATACAGTCCTTTAAACGATGAGGCCAGTTATCAATAGAAGCACGCACTCTTTCCATGGGAAAATTCTTCACTGCCAATCGTATAGATTGTTTTAGGGACTCCAAATTATCATGGCGTTTAGAGCAAGCTGTACTCTCTAAAACTGACCACAAATCATAATCCAGCGGATTAAGATCGGGACTAGACGACGGCCAGTCTTCAGCTCTGATGAAGTCCGAAACGTTCGATTCCAACCAAGACTGCGTGGACCGAGCTTTATGACCCGGCGCCGAGTCTTGCTGGAAGGACCATACTTGGTTATTGAACATGGTGATGTTAAGGGGCTTAACTACCTTCTCAAGAATGGTATCTTGATACACTTGTGCCGATGTTTTGATACCTTTTTCACAAAAATATGGCTCAGTCACTCCTTCATAGCTAACACCCCACCAAACCATCACTGAAGTCGGATAATGTCCACGTTGCACTCTGTCGACTAATTGGGAAGCTTCCTTAGAGCTTTGAGCATAAATACGGTCATTTTGTTTGTTAAAATGTTGCTCAATTGTAAAAATTTTCTCATCCGTAAACAAAATTTTTCTGTGACCTCCCTTTGCGTACCGCTTCAGTAGTTGTTTCGATTTTACCACCCTATTCTTCTTTAAATTATCAGTTAAGAAATGGCCAGTGCGTCTCTTATAGGCTGCAAGTCCTAAGTCATCTTTTAAAATACGCGACATGGTTCTAGGTGCTATCTTCATTTCCCGAGATAAAATCTTTTGCTTTCGGACAGGATTTCTTCGAATTCTTTCCCTTACTGCTTTGACCACCTTTTTCGTACGAACACTACGTGGACGGCCAGATCTTTTTCTGTCACAAACAGAGGAGGTCTCATTGTACCTATTAATAGCCCGGTACACAAACATTTTACTAATACCAAGTGTATGGAGAGTTTTAAAAATTGCATTTGGCTCCATACCTACTTTGTGTAATGCTATCACAGCGATTCGGTTCTCTTTATCACCCCACACCATTTTAATATCGCAAAATATTTTACAATGTATTGGCGCCAAAATGAGAAAACACAATGAACAATCGTATAAAAATGACAGATTCGAAATTCAAATGTAATATTTTTTTATAATTAAGTGTAACAGTATTTATGGCCAGACTAAGTATTTGTAAGAAAATGGGGGAGGCCTTTGCCCAGCTCTTTCTCAGACAGACTACATACAAAAAAATACGTTTCACTGCTGGGCACAGGCCTCTTTCCATATAGGAAAGGTTTGAGTATTGATCAGCATGCTAGCTCGCTGTGGATTGGCGATTACAGATCCAGTTTGGAAACCAGGTTTCCTCACGATGTTTTCCTTCACCGTTCGTCTCTAGTGTCTAATCTCTTTAATGTAGATTATGTATTAATTCCTATCACCTGTTTAATATCACAGCGTGTAAGTAAATCATCCGGGTGCACTCATTCGTCATGCATTGGTTGGAACAGTGAGCATCGCAGTGATCGTATCACACCGTATCGCGATTGAGGGACGGAAGCCGACAACCAGGTGAACCCGGACTAAAATCCAGATATTGGTTAAACAGCTGTAAATTAAATCACAGTGTAGAACTTAGATAAGTAAAGGAAAGTGCATTTACTTCAACAAAATGTTCTAATACTGGAACCAGACGTTTTCGATAGACGATAGATTGAAACAATGTCATAAATTAGGGCTAAGGTTGATCATCATCTCCTAATAGTGACACGCAAGCAAAGTCCCAATAATACTTCCTTCTATCATTCTATTCGATTTGTTCCTGAATCGTACAGACTTAGAGGACCACTTAACTGTTACATCGCTTGTATAACGATGAATCAGTCAATTTGAAACGTTAACTCAACGATTTTTACAATCCATTATGCTTCTAAAAGATAGCCAACCTTTTTAAGTATCGTGAGCGTTAGCCTGTTACACAGTTAATTGGTTTTATCGATATGAAGAGAAAGGTAATCGATGAAGTGGTTTGATAACGTATGAGGATGATATGTCATAGATTGCAGATATAGGCTATCTGTGCGCTTCGAGTGTCACGTTCGCACACACTGTTAGCCCCTTGTATTATTAACTATCGTCTTTAATATTGGATAGACTAGTACTATGTTGCAAATGAGCAATGACTAATCATTAATCGTAGGATAGGTACAAAGTGCTTAATAACATTATTCTTTTCCATATACATATGTATAAGTTGTATTGCTTTTTGTAAATTACAACCAAACAAAAAATCGTTCAATACAATTCCGAGAAGAGCAAAACAATAAAGTTAAATTTCAAATACGAAACAAGTCTCGATAAAAATGTTATGTGAATGTTTTCATCTTCCTAGTTTAAAGTTATAAAGAAGTCGAGTCTCAGATATTGAAGGCGCGCCACAGAATTCAATATTCAATCTCACGGAACAATAGTTTGTGAATCAAAAATTCAAAGTTTAAACAGTTATAGGTGAAGTGAGATCCAGGATTGTGCGTGTAATGGGGTGCAGTCACGCTAGGTTCTACCCAGTTGCTCAATCGTCACCGGGCTTCGTGAACACTTGGCAATGTCCTCAACTCACAAACACGCTCAGAATTCATAATTAACGTATGTTTCTTCACGAGCTTTCCTTACCTCCACCTACTTATAAATTTAAATTTCTCTAAGTTCATGTTTGTAAAATATAGGCGGATCGGTAGACGATAACATGGCGCACTCTAGGTAACAAGTCGTATTTTTATTAAATTCATTCTTACCGTGTACCGCCGCGCTTTAATATTCAAGTGCAATAAAATATCGATGAAGCGATTGAAAATTCTTAACTTCAACACTTCTCCATGAGCCGAGTCGAGTGCAGTAACTTAACTTTCAAACTTTACATAATAAAACTTGGAGGTAAAGCGGTGAACATAATCTAATACTACTTGATTAGTTGTGGTGTAAAACAAGTCGGGAAAAATTTAAGAAACTTACAAAATTACATAAGTTACGTCTTTGGAAGTTAAGGTAGATCTTAGGAACTAAAACTACGAGTAAAATAAACTAACTAAAACGACACGACGGCTTTATTAATCTTAAGAACTTTGTCTTAATGAAATCCCACTCGATATTAAGAGACATAAGTTATTCTTGACGTCTGTTATAAAGACGTCACATATAAATCTTATACCTATTATAATTTATCACCTTTTAACACAAAATTTATTGCACGAATAAAAATCAACACAATTAATAATGTACCTTATTCCCTACACTTAATACACATTATTAAAAGCTAATCACCGACAAGCGAACACACTAGTTCCCTTCTTTTGTGGTCCAAGCTAACGGTTCCCGTTTCCGTTGCTATGGTAATCGGTAAGACATCACATCACGAGCTCATGAACGCTAATGTTACTTAATGGGGGTGTTAACTTATGCCCGCAACAAACTAGACAAGAATACATAAGTCATGCACGTGGAATATTATACAAGAAGGTGATATCAATTTTAATATTAATAACGTATTTTTTACGACTGTCTATGAGGAAACCGTTCCATTTTTATTAGAGTTTAAAGTATAATAGTATTTGATGCCATTACTCTTGTCGTTATTCTAAAGTTTTGAACTAAGGTGTTTGTGTTTTCATATTCTGTTATGACACACTTGTTGCTTAATAAAACTGGTCGAAAACCGCAGGTTTTGTAATGACACTAACATTGATGGAATAAAAAGAAATCTACAACTGAGTGCACATAGATACTTCCAGAAAATACTTTAATTTCACGTACGGTCAATAAACTCACATAAAGGAAGCGTATTTTTTCCACATCGTCAATTAATACGTCTAAACTTCATTCTAAAACAAATTCAATTCAAGCGTTACTAGTCATGCGAATCTAAGCTCAAATTCACCGATTAATTAATTATTCGATACGTATTACGAGTATCGATTAATATTTAATTACTCGTCTAGTTCATTAATGCCCCGACTAACTTGGTTCGCGTACTAGTGGAAAACTCTTATTTGTCGAACATATTTAGTAGTTTAGTCTCTCATGTTGGAGAGCCCTCGACCCTGCATGTGGGTACTTGTTTAACTTGAGTACATTTTTAATGGCTGGATTGATTGTGGTTTTGAGTGGGATTTGAAATAAATTGAGTAATTTAAAGTTTGGATTGTATTTGAATTAAACGGCTCGTAAAAAAAGCAGTGAGATGACAAACGCTGAGAATGAAAATTATGAGCTATAAGGTTCGACCACTATATTAACAGTGCTCTTCTTTCAAAAGAGCATACATTATATGACTTTGGCATTATAGAAAACAAATGACGTGCATTGGAATAGAATAAACGCCATTAAACATTGAGGACATAAACATCGTTATTTGAAGGCGACAGTATTAGATATTTCAACGTCTTAACAATTCACAAGTGTCGCCAATCTTTCGTGTTCATTTATTATTCAAGCAGAATTGTACTCGGTCGGCGAGAAAGAGTGACGATATGTAAGAACACGTTATTCATTCACGAACACTCAGTCATTACGTGAAAGAAAAGAATCATTATGTGTTCATTGAAAGATGATTTTTATCTCTAGATAAATCACGAGCAAAACGAGTAATAATAAAAGTTAATTGATTGTTCTGTTATTGTAGTCACACAATAGATTTTGTTAATAAAATTTGCATACAAATGGCACAAAAACTAAAACTAATAAAAAGTGCAACAAAAACCAATGAAATGTACAAAACAAAAAGTAATTAATACAGGCGCACGACGTAACAAGATAATGGCCGGCATTGTCATATTTAAAGCGAGCCGAATTTAATCACATAATGGTCTGTTATTTATTGCATCGGACACGTATATACATCGTCCAATAAAAGCTACACCTTTTCAATGACCTAAATACTGATTTATTTATCAGCTTCAACCCTCCACATAACTCATAGGGGGTAAGGGAGGAATGCGAAGATGCGAACGGCAACGCTTTTACGATTCGACAATCGTAAAACTTGGAAAACAATTCTGTTGAATACGTTATATTAGAAGGTAAAACCTATCTATTTTTCGGACGGCTTTCTATGTTTTATTCGTCGGATGATAAAACTGATTGCAAAGTCAATTATATGAAAACTGCTTAAGTGAGCATTACACTTTACTATACAACGACACGAATAAAACGTTTGTCAGACTAGGTATTATAAAAAGTCTTTTCTTTAAATTCAATTTATAAAATTCTTTAGAAATCGCATTTTTTGTTCATTCACCTGGTACAAAAAGGTTGAATGGTCTAAGACGGCAGCATAAGAAAACTCTTATACATTTTAGACAACAAACAGTTCGATTTAGCAGTTTCTGTCTTACACAGGCTCGTAAGATAGGTCGGTCGATAGTGAGGAGAGAAAAACTATTTCTTAAACGAGGGACATCAAAGCTTGGTCGTGCGATAATGGCAGGTTAAGGTAGATCCGCGGATGGTGCTATCCGGGGAAATAAATAACGCGCTGCTCGTAAATGCCTCGTCAACGCCTCATATTAGTTGCTCGATATGTTCGAATATTTCGTAAGGTGCTTCAAAGGAATCTAACGTTTATAAATAAATCTTAATTATACTAACAGTTTGGTAACGATTCGCAGTGGCTGCGAGGATATCGTGGCTTGAAGCGGTTGAAACGAACCGATCCGTAATCGCGGGGGAAGTGCCGAGGTGGGCGGCCCGTGGACATTTACCTCTGCTTTTATTTTGTTCTCTTAATTACACGAGGTACGGTTTATAGCCGGTTGCTTCAGTTATTAAATTGGAATATCCGGCAAGCACGAAGATCGACTCGTAAATTGGTGTCTTTTGATTTAATTACAGTATTCATTCCATTCACGTTTATGAAGATTTAGCTTTAATTGTGTTAAGTGTCGATGGATATTTTGTTTTTATTAATGGAATTGGCGTAAATCATTTAGTATATGAGAATTTAGATTGAGTGCAATTCGATTCCAGTGTACTGAAATGTCAGAAACTCAATTTCTTAACTAAAGTAAATCAAGCGATAAACGAATCCGCATCTAACAAGTATAGCGGACCCGAAAATAAAGGAATAATTCAAAAAATAAAATATGCTATCGTCAGCCAGATGTGTCGAGGATATGGGGGAAATTGGCGGAAGGCTCCCGTGGAGATTGAAATACGAACAAAAGGATCCGCCCAACAGACACACGCCGTATAGAGCGCAGGAAAAGTTATTAGCACACGGGCACACTAGGCGTATACGGCCAGGTCACGTGTTGTCTTAAATGGTTAAGCGATACCAAATAAGATACTCTAATACCGTTCGGCAAACAAGCATAACGTATGGTCCGTATAAACATTGCGATATTCAAGTGTAAGTGCATCTCTATGGCGACCATTAAGCGGCCCGTTCTCAATTAACCCACGTGACAAGTTACCGATACTCCACTTAATACAGCCGGCAATTCTAGTAAGTATAATACAACAAACGTGTACCCACTATTTACGTTGACACTCCTCGTTTTTCAGACGTATGACCGTACTAAACAAACAGAAGCTCAGCTAGTTCACAGGAATAAAAAAGCACACCATTTTCGAACGTTTCAATTTACAGACAGAAAATGGAGGTTTAGCCGGTTTTTATTGAATAAAAAAAGAACGTAATTCGCGTAACTGACTCCCATGTTCGTGTCACAGACAGGGACGCTGATTCTTGTCCGCTAAAACGATCCGACTATCAATAGACAAGGCCTATGGGATACGAGGAAATTTTGTTAAACGAGTTTATTCGGCTAGGCTGTGTTTGACAGTCGAATCAATCGATTTAAAATCAAGCTGAATTTTAAAAGGTCTACCGACTGTTTTATTTAAGGTTTCCGCGCTAAATGACAATTGCTCTGGTTTGTTCAGTTAATTCTGCAACTGTAAAATGCTCTTGTTTTCCACGTTTAACTTTATGAACTAACCCTATTAAAGTTAACATCACTAGTATAGTTCTCGTTTCGCTTGTGCCCAATTGCTTTCGTAATACGTAAATGAAAAAATGGCCGTCAAAGAGTATTACATGTAAAGGTATGGTTTACAACCATAAACCAGCATTTACGATTAGACTGTTGTACTTTTCTGTTATCGGATTTTAGAGACCTAAAGCTGTTATTCTATAAACGTTCGTTATCGTGGCTCCATGCAACAAGGACCTACGAACCGTACGATTTTAATCTGCACTTGGCTTTTTATTTCACTTTTGGTCGGTGTATTCGCGAGTCACCACGGGCAGGTGATGCATACGTAGTGTACGAGCACGAATATAAAACTGCGACGATTTAACGAGACCTCAACTTCAGCCATTATAATAGGAATGCCGACAGTAAAAATGGTATTTCGAGAATACTACACGTTTAGTTAGCGGTTTGAGAGTTTTGTTACTTGTTTTGGGCATTTTATGTACAGAATAGAAACAATTTTAAATGTTTTGAGTAGAAAAGATCCATTACCTTTCGCAAAGATTAAACTGTTTTAAGAAACTATTATGCAAATTTCTATTAACGCTATATAATTATTCAAAACTAATGGTGATATTACGGTCCTAAGTTGGTAATCAAAAAGCCAATAGATTTGACGTCGGGACATAAAAAGCTAATCACGTATGTATAACAGCTCAATGAGTTACATGAAGCAGTAGAAATTACATTGAAACGATTCCGGTTACGTCCGGTTCGGTCATATTCATTATTATTCAGTTAGCAAGCGCAAATATTTTCGCTTGCAGTCTTGTTTTATGATTGTAGGTAGTGTAGGTACCTGTGTGTGTGTGCGCCCATGTGTGCAGTTTGCACGTTCACGTTTTGTGCTTTTTTCAACAATTTATTTATTCGCGTCGCAGACAGGTGGCGCTGCCGGGCGATCTGTGCCCGCGATACGTGTAAACTGGCTCTTAATATTTCATTCCACGTTTTATTTAGGAGCAGTCAACCCTAAATCGCGTACACTACCAATGTATTGTTTTGTGGGAAATATTACGCATCACCCGAAAACCGATTGCACATCACTGATTTCAGAATATGTATGGATCTCTATACAAGGGATACATTAGTTCACACGGATCCGCAAAAAATGTTTCATGAATTAAAATTCACCTCAGTGCATCGGAAAATTAATGCTTTCTTTTACAGTCTAACTATTCATCGTCAATGAAATAGGCACGTGACAAACTTCTGCACTATTCATATATTTTATCGCAGCAGCTAAAGTACCACTCAATCCGAATCTCATCTTACGCCACCGAGTCTTAATTACACAACAAATACCGAAGTGTTTGGAGTTAACTTTTTCCGAGTACACGGCTTTCATTGGTCGTTGAGTGAGTCGGTGGAGTTATGAGCCAATTAGCGGGCTGCTAGGATAAAATAGGTTTTTTATCGCGACGCGTTTGAGCGGCGACATTTTAGGCATAGCGGTGGGCGGACGTGGCTCGGGCCTGGGGTTATCGTCACAATAAACAACTTCACATGGTGTCTTCACACGCCCGTGCCTTCCTTTTACACTAAATAAGGTTTTTCTATCGACGGGTTCTACTCTATTTCGCTTATCCGTATCGTCGGGTCAATGGATTCTCTTATATCACCTTTGACTTACTACATGTACTACAGTTAGCTTCTAATCAAACAATAATTATTTACATAGCTCAAAGTATATCCATCCGTAATCCGACCTATTTAATTTCCTAATGAATGTTATACCAACATAATTATTGTGTATCTGATCGATTGAATATAACCAATAAGAATATAGTTACTGAATGAACCACATCCGTTATGTTGACGCAAGTAATCGCCGATTACTGAACTACGTCACGACTTCAGTACGTAGGTACCTTTAAACCTACGTAGGTAGATATAACGTAAGGACCTATTCAATAGCGCTATGTACAATTTTCGGAGGTATTTTCCTATTAACTTTTCACGCTATACTTTCCTATTAATAGAGTTTTGAATTATGGTGATTCCAATTAATTATAATGGCCAATTAAGGAAGTAATATCTAGTTTTAAAAGGTAAAAATTGGTTTTCAGGCAAAGTCTCTCTCTAATTTTCTTCGTCATCCCTTAAGACCTTTACTTACATATTAAAAATAACAGATCAAAAGATAAAAACCACCTGAAACATTCGTCTAAATTTTTTTCGAATAATACAATTAAGCCGTGATTAGAAGCATTAAATTCGCAGATAATTAAAATGTAAAGCAGGCGAACCCGCGCGCCAGAACGAGAGCATTACCGAATGACCGATAATACCCGTAATTGACCGCAGCGGGGTAACTAGTAGAAACGCATAATGAGGATTATGTAGGGTTGCCACTTTCTAACAAAACATATTCAATTTCATTGATGCAATCAATAACATCTATGCCTATTATATAAAATCTGAATATTAAAGCTTTTATGTGTAACGGATAATGAAAATTAATCACACATCTTGTTTAAAAAAAAAAACATAATAGAAAATATTACATTTTTCTTTTTGTACCGATTGGTAATAAAATAGAAATAATTATCAATATATCAAAAATAAGGATCAATCAGAAATGAAACGGGGTATGTTTTTTTCCAGTGGCAACCCTTATCTTATTTTTATTGACTTACCGGGTTTAGGTAGAGGTTGTTTGAGATCGTTGGCGGCCAACTGAGGATTCTCTTGGACCTGTAAAAACGTTTTTTGTTGATAGATACATTATTATATTAATTGTCATTTTATTTTCAGTATATACTAAAAAGCTTGAGAATCAACGTATATTTACTGAAAACTAAGAAAGACAGATTTTTTGTCTAGCCTCTGTATTTTTAGCTATGGAATACGTCTACTATAATTAATGAATAGAAAAAAAAAGCTTATTTAATCCATTATACAAATAAGCTGTTATAATAAGTCTTGCCTTTAGAATACGAATAAGTAGATTATAATAGGAGCGATTCGTAACGTATTCTGCGCGTGGTACACGTGTAAACAAATTTAACTTCATATACACACAAAACGGTATACTAAAAGTGTTATAAAAACAGACTTGATCATATTTCTTTGACAATATGCACGAAAAAACGTTCTACGTCTAATATTCTATCAGGTTTTGTTAAGGGATATTAGACTCTAAATTTAGAAAATAAGGGTTGTTTTTGCTTGGGAGTGGGCTTCGTAAGTTATAGCCCTTCTGAATAAAATTATTATTTTTTATCGCCGTGATGAGGATTACACATACGTTTTGCAAGTATTGCTGTCCGTAATAACCTCAAAGCTTATTTAGGCCATTAATTTTCTCGTTACGACATTTGCGTAAACATAGCATAATATATCTTACATTTATTCTAAACGCTTATTTATGACTTGTAAGTTGTATGAATTGCTGATATGTATGTATGAACGAATTGTGATTATCTGTGACGTGGTCAGAATAGGCTATAAAACCGCTATTCTGTGTGGCTTTCCATTTAATAGCTAATGAAAAACTATTGTCAAATGAATTTTCCACAACATTTTACATACTGATCCCCTAAATAATAGACTTTCTACATATTACTGAATGTATGAAACATATTTCCCAAGAATATGCTGAATAAAAATATTTAAATCGCGTATCACTTTCGAGTGGCACTTTACTGTTTGCACCGCTCGTTCCGTTTAAATGTGCAAGTCTACAAAATTCAGACCATATTTTTGTAAAGGAAATACTCAGTTTAATATTGTATGGGTATTACAATATGCCACTATCATACAAACATTTTAAGATACAATCTCGAATGTTGTTATATCTGATTGTTTCAATAACCCAAATCCTTTCTCAGAATTAAAAAAAAAAAAATTTCATAACACACTCCTTTGATCAGCTGTGACGTGTAATTCATCACGTTACTACAAAAGTCTTTATAACTAATTTGCCTCTAATCAAAAACGCCTTATATCTCACACAGAGAAAGAGTAGCTAAGATAAACAGTAAACAAACAACATACCTAACCTATTAACTATAGGTAGGTACCTACGCATGACAACAGTGGAATATTCTCGAAAGATTCCGACGACACATCGTGCCGTCAATTGTCTTTGTCACAACAAATCATGGCGTCCGTTTTCGCGCATTTGTACTCGTGACCTTGTCAACTAAGCACGTCTCGTATAGTCATGAACTTGAAATTTACATTTATAATTACTATATTATTTACTTATTTCGTTATTTCCGACTATTGTGCGAGCGTGTCAGTTTTTAGTCGATTTTTTTTGTTATGCTGACGTTGTTCGAGTTTGTAGAAATGAATATGGAAAATACGTTTTGATGAGTGATGTTTGTTTATTAGACTCATCATGTTTTTAAATTAACTAAGTTATATAAGCAACAACAAAACTAGCCTTGTGGCCGTTATTATTATGTTTTAAATTAGACACACGAGATGAACAGTACTCTTTTCGTTGTAGCTCTGTTTTATCTTATTAGGCAAAATTACATCCGGAAATTAACATTTTATATTCATAGCAACTTCACAAAGTTAACATTGGAATGTCTCTAACCTGTACTAACAATAGTATTAACTCCGAAAACACGAGACTGTTGGCATATTCTCTCTTTAAATATTAAACAAGAGACGGTGCATCTAGGCTCCGCACTCTCCACGATCATTTTACGGGGTAATATAATATACCTTATTGAAGAATAATCTAGAATATTCCAGAAGGATTTGTCTCACCTTATTCGTGTAGGGGTTGAAGATGAACTTGTTCTCGAGTTCCTTCCGCGGCGTTGCAGCGATCACTGACAACGGCGTCGGTAACTTCATCTCCTAAAAAAGCAAGCACAATTATTAACACATATGTACAGTATAGTATAGTACTAGTATAGTAAAGTACTGTTTCGTCAGCGATGCAGACCCAGTCGGAGATGGCGAGATGACCTGGATACATTTCTACCGAACTGGTCACACGTGTCTCTTGAGAGAGACACGTGGAAGAAGAGTAGGAAGACCTTAGCTCAGCAGTAGAACATCTAAGGCTAGTAATAATAATAATAATGTACAGTTTCTTGAAATGGTATAAAAAGTAGAACATACATTTATTTACTCTGTCATTTAGGTAATTAAATAATAATAAACGAGTAATACTGTCCTTATCTGAACAATAAAAATGTATAAAGAGCATTTAAGTCCAGGAGTGGGGGTTGATGTCGTAACTGCGTGGTGTAAATTGTAGCAAGGAATGACGTCACACGAATTTGCTTAGTACCATTTCAGGATCATCTTGAAAATATAATAGTATGGTTTTGTTATGAATTATACGCACCTTTAAAATACTTTCTATTGGCGGTTGACTGCTATCGATAGCATTCTGTAAGGAAAACAACAATGTTCATTAATGTGTTCTAAACGGCGTAAAACAGTATTAAAACAGTTTGTTTGAAATATTTGCCTGAGAGCGGCGACTAGACTATTACAACATTTTAAGCAAACTTTTAAACGATCACACAATTAAAATAAAACTAATTATTCAAAATACTGATTTAGTAACTGTTAATTATTTCTAGAGTTATCATTTAAGCTACATAAATGCTAATAAGAATATTAGACCGTTTACATACATTTAACATCTCATTTAATAACATTTGAGCTAGACTGGTCTCGACATAATTTAATTACATTTTCATGTTTCATATTAAGCTGTAACAAAGATACTACAAGTTGTTTACTTAGTTGCATTTTAATACTGGTAACACTGATTGTTAGGTGTATTTAAACGTTTAAAATGTCCGATACAATTCCGCACTAGTGTTGTCAGATGCAGACAAAAGACTATTATAATTGCGCTCCGGATTTTGTGCCGCATTTAAATTCGCGGGAAAACCGCATGCCCACGGGGAAAAATGTGAACACACGGACAGAATATATTGTCGCGTCACACAACGTCCCTTAGCCGTTTACGTTGTTAATTTATCGTGGACGAAAACAGGGGTAGTTACCTGCACGGGTGACGAAAAAATATGACACTTAGAACATGGTAGATAATAATTAACTGTAGTAAGTTCAATTTTCAATTGTCCATTTATCGAATCACATAATTCTGTTCCGGTTGTCCAACTAATACCCCTCAGTCGCAGTCGGAAGCCCGAGAATCCAATGAGAGTAACCTTACTACATCGATATCCCGATCGCCAGATTGCGGGTATCAGATGACAGCTGTGTAAAATGTTGATGCTCCCGTAATTGGTTGCCTAGCAACAGTGGCCAGTGTAGGCACTCGAAGCGGTGAGAAAAACCAAATCGATGATGAGTCTTAATAAGATAGCGCTTGGCCCCATCATAAAATATTGAACAAATTTGCACTGGCAAGAGTAAAACTACTTTTACGAGAATACATTATAGGTACCTCCTTACCGAAGCGAGGCGATTAAATTTAGGGCCCGTTTACGGTCGACTATGCTCGTATGATTTACGACTTAACGGCAATAAAAGTATTGTATTGTTGCCGTTGTAGGAATCTGCCGAGGACCTTAAATATCAATTCGACGAACTTATTCTTTCCAATAACATAGAGCTAAATCAATTGGAAACGAAGAGACACAATGTTTATTGGATAGTGACAATCGTTTCTGGAAAAAATGGTATTGACTGTTCAGTCTAGAGGGAAAATATTATTTTTTTACAAATAAATTGTTTTTCTTCGTATCGTATTACCGAATGAAGGTTAAGAAGATATCATAACAATTTCTGCCTTTGATCTTACTTATTAAATTGTTACCACGTGCATTTCATCACTAATAATCTTGTCCTTGCCAAAAACTTGTGTCCTTTTGAGGTGAGGTCGATAGTCTGTCGGTCCTTTATCATGGAACCTCCCAGACACAAAGGCCAGTATAAACTGTTTATACTCGAATCGTTAACTACACACGCAAAGGCACCTATTTTGTAACCAGCTTAATGACTTTACAAACAAACAATTAAACATAATAAACCCATATTAATACCAATAAATCATGTTGTATTAAGTTGTAAAGGCTTACATTTGATACAATAGTGAACACCCACTTGTTGACCTATCAAGTGGGTGAGTACGCCCGAAAACGTGGGTGCGAATTTTAAAGTTCAACAAGCTTTTATATTATGAGTATAGTATTCGGGAAACGAGGCGGGAATTACCCCTACATCATTTATAGTTTCATTCAAAAGAACTGAGAAACAATACAAATAAACTGAAATATACGAGTAATATTGGATATTCAAAAACTACTTAAACATGGACAACTGGATGTCATCCAAGATAACTTTATCGGTATACAGCTGCTATTTAATTGCTACACGTGTTAATCGTACACTTTATAAAAATACTTTGACAGACAGCTGTGAATTTAATGCAAAAACTACGATATGCAAAACAAAACGCCCAAAGATAAAAATGTTGACGATCGTTTAATTATTGACGGGACCGCGTCGGCGGGCGAGGGAGGGGCGGGCACGCGACGCTCGTTGGTTTGACCCCAGTATTTATCAAACGTTTGGAAACATAAATGAACAGTTTAAAATCACTAAATCGCGAGTTCCAGACTACCTACGTTTTATTGACTGTTGTGCCGATGTCGTGACCACAATTTCGGTCTAATTGACAGTCAGTCAAGCGACATCAGTCAAGCAAAGCCACGCTTATTATGTGCGGCGACATTAAATGGACATTTACCCTAAAGGTTGTATTAAGGTCTTTAAATTAGAGTAGAAAATGTTTTCCGTTTCACTTATCCTTGTTGTGATTACTTGCGTATTTTTAGATGATACTTTCTAGTGTTAGCTACAGTTTATGTTTTTAGTCCTAGATTCGACGCAGTGGGATGAAAACCCACGCTTCAGGAATTCGATCCCACGTCATTATTTAGATTAGACTAAAGACCTTTAAAGGTGAAAATGCCTTGCTTTAGATGTCCTTATATAAACTTGTGTCATATGACTCGGAATTCAACGTGGCGTTGTTCCTGGTACCCTGTAAGAGCTGATGATCTCCAAACTGACCTGTGATTGGATGCCGTTGGGTATCCTGAGCGGAGGCGGTCTGTGCGGGGCTCCCGTCGTACCGGAACCATCGCTCTGCACCAAAAAATATACATTAATATTCTGCTCGTCTCCCATCTTAATAGAATTACGTTTTGGGATTTCTTAAATAATGTTCCTTAACCTAATTTCTTTTTTGAGCCCGATATCTGTGCTCACCACTCAATTTAATTCGATTTACATTTAAGGAATCTAATACTGTTTGTCTACAATTATTTTGCAGGTAGGGCTTCAAGTAAAACAGCAAGACAATACAAGGGAAGTGTATTGAAGCGCCTGATTTCGTAACTCAGCAAGTTCCCTGTATCAAATGTATTCTGCCATTCATCACCGTATGTACATGTAGCAAGTTTCCCCGAGTGATCGAAGTTGCCGGCGCCGTTTTGGAGTTAACCACATTAAACTTAATTACAATGTACGCCTGATGAATAATTCAAACAGGAATTAACTAGTCCAAGATGTGGCTGTGTTACGGCATGAGAAGTTTCAAATGAGACGTGAAAAGGCCGGTCACGCATCGCATGACCCCCTTAATCAGCTCTGCGACCATAATTATTAATGCGTATCCTAACACGTTTGTGGGTTTTGTTCTAAACAAACGTTCAGATAAACCATATCATACTAAAGCGAGTTTTTAAAGAGTTAAACGAGAAAAAGTTCCGTTGTCGTTAACCATATTTCAGGAAAGCAAAGCGAGTCAGCACAAAAGATGGTGTAGCCTGAAGCGGCGGAGTTTGGTGGGGAATTTAAAAAGTTTCATGATAACACGACATTTTCCTGGTTGATATTGCTTTGTAAAGCGTACAGCGTAACAATAAACACCATTGTGCACCGATAAGCTCGCAGTTGTAACGAAATTTTTCTCGATTCTCCGAATGAGCGCAATAACGAGAATATCTGGGCACGTTCTCACGCCAGACACGTGTCGCTTATTATTTATCATAGGAACACTGGTGTCGTATGAACCAACCGCGTTTTTCTAACACGTACGTATGCTACACTAAAACTAATGTATATGGAGAATTATACCCCTATGAAGGAAACAAAGACTTGGTGGTAAAAATCCCGTAAATAGACTGGTATAACACCCAATTTAGGGATTTCAACATGTATCGTGTATACAATTTTGAATGTTTCTTGATGTCATGTAAAATTTTTAAACAAAATGAATAAGTATAAAGTTTACTTCAAACATCCTCAAAACACTTTTAGGCACCAATCGTCCAAAACGCTTTACCTCAAATCGAGCAAAAAACTTGTTCAAATCATTAAACTAATAAAGTAAAGTCATGCACATGTTTACAAACACGTTGGATCAAATTGATCCCCGTTTTAATGGAGTATGTTATACATAGTTATGTGGTTGTTTACCTTGCTGTGTGGGACGTGGGGGCGGTGGTGGCGCACGCCGTTCTGCGGCGCGTGTGCTGGCTTCTTGAACTCGCTCTCTCGCCGCGACGGTGGGCCTGTATCACAACATATTATTACACACTGCATATAAACTAACTTAAATATGTTTGAATATTGTTAAAAGTTTCTGTCCAGTGCTTAAAAAATGAAGTCATTATGTTAAGCTGAATATGATGTGACAAGCTTATTTCAAAAAGGAGTTAATTGTGAGAAGCGTAATAGGTCGTTTTCTTAATAAGATGTCAACAACACGCACGCCGGTATATTTCTTCCTCAAAAACTGTTTTAGCTCCGAAACATCGTATCTAACAGAGACTAAGTAATTATTGTTCGTGTTTGGTGTCAACGTTTACGAGCGTCGAGATTTTTATGGATTAATAAAAGACCGACATCACCTTAGTGCGGAAAGTCTCGAAATCATAAGGCACTTTAACTCCCGTATAACTAAAAGAAGGGGGTGGGCCGCCCCCCCGCCCCGCGCCCCCGGGACTCGTGAGGGGAATCTCGGCTAGGTGTTTAGCTGGTTTATGGAGATTGCGATCAGGACAAAGGAGTCCAAGTTACGACGCCTAGATTGCGCACTGATCCATATAGTCCCCTCTAAATAGATAGCTACCTCACCTTTTTTCTATCAAAGTTATAGAATGAGTTTTATAGTGTTTATATTATGTGCGGCTATAAATGTAATGAGAAAGGAATAATGGACTTATTTTATCTGTTGCAGTTGTACTGGTATCGAGGATATCATAATCATTATCTAAATCCGGTCTGGTATTCGAAGTCTAGTTCATACATACATAATCTGGAAGTGGAATCAAAATACTGGCCATATATTGCTTCAACTTTATATTACCACATTACGTACACCATTAAACGGAATAAAAATTCCAAGTGCTTTTCTCCAGCATGGGAAAATACCTCATACGCTTACCAACGTAATTGGATTACGATAAAGTTCGATAAATAATATTATTTTCAGTAAATCTGTTAGTTGAATGCGCGTCGGTGCAGAATCTCCGTTCAATTACGCGCACGCACGTAATGCTAACACATGATTGGTCAATTTACTATTTTCCATTACCCGCTACCAGTTTACAACCGCTAATGCACATCACTAACAAGATCAGATCATAACATTCATAACTGAATCTCATTTAGCGTTGAAACGATAAGTAAGGCGTGTCACATACCGCCGTACAAAACTGGCATATCGATCTCTCCAGATGTTACAACGTCGCTTAATATACAAATTTTATCACATACATTTTCAAATGAAATGAAATTTAAAACGTCCTTGATTGTAATGTTATATTCACCTAATTATGGTCTGTTTGTATTTGAAAGTTCAAACATTTTGCTCGCTCATCGCACTAATTACTTAAAAATTTGTATAAAATAAAAAGAAAACATTTTAATGTACCAGATAATTCAAATATCCACGGTTGGTTCCGCGTAGGGTGAAATACAACTGTCAGTCTGCTACTCGCTTTATACAGGGAGTTAGTACAAAAGTCCCCGTACCACGTATTCCAATCGGACTTCCATATAGGATTAAAGGCAAGCACCGCAATTTAATCTTGGCAATAACTCTGATACTTTTAGGTAGCTGGTATTATAACAGGTATTTATTTTAATGGCATTCGTGGTACCGTGAGAAAGAATCAACGTCTCCTCAACAGTGCAAATTATTCTCAGAAAATCTCGTAAATAACTTGTTTAGGAGATGATAAAACAAGCATTACAATAATATTTGCAACTCATCTGCTTAGACATCTCAAAACCGTGTTAGGGTCGACCCCGGATACAGCTGAATACATTTAGAGCAGCTTCCTATCTGACTTTACTATAGTATGTTCTAATATATAATTGAAGATTTTTGCTCCCATTCTATATAAATTCAGATATCTAACTCTTAACACTAGAAAGGCGGACGGGGGTCAAATGACCCATTTCGAAATTAAATTGTTTGTAAATCAAATACTACTTGTTTACGTGACTAAGTATTTCGTGACTTTTAATGAAATAGCATCAATTTCACAATAACACTATTATGATTTTCATACATCTATCTGAATGTAAATAAATAGATGAATTACCTACAAAGACGGCGCGGGGTCATATGACCATGATGACGAGTAAGCCCTCATTAGTAAACAAAATAAACATTTATAATTGTGGGTACTTTGTTATATTATTTGTTATCGTCTTACAAAGCATTACTTGTACAAATCAGTGACTTCATTTACTATTACGCGAGCTTTCGAAGTGTGAACATTATTATTTTTGGTGTGATTGGGATTTGAAATGTCTGGAACTGTCCGTCATAATAAAGTACTGGAATTATTACAATCGTTGCCGGAAGATCTGTCGGGAAGTGAAGATGACGAATCGGAAATACGTGCAGAGTCAGATCCTGGAGAAAAAAATAATACCTACTTCTGGCCGAGTTCAAGCGATGGATTTGACTGCAGTAACCAAACCAAAGTAAATGTTTTGTCATGTTTGAAGATGAAAACAGGACTCAATGTCCTGTTTTCATTGTCTAATAATACAATTTTGATTATTATTTTCAGCTTCTGTTCAAAACCAAAATGTACCTAGTCAACGAGGATCACGTGGTAGACGATCTCGAAGACGTGTACGTGGTGTACGTTCCTTATCAAGAATTATATCTGAAAATTCTAATAGCATTATATCACCAGGTGGAATTTTGTGGAAAATCATTCAGAATTCTGAAACTAATGGTGAAACACCGGGTCGTCGGGCTAGCTATAATGTTTTGACCGACAGCCAGGTCCCACTCCATATGCTCAAAGAAAAATATTGACGAAAAAAATTTTTCATCCTGGAAACTTCTTACTGAGTTGCCCATATCCTCACAGCGCGAGACCTCATCACACTCTTCCGCAACTAATCTCACAATAAGACGTCATTGCTACATTTCAAGTTACAAAAATAAAATTAACAGATTATGTGATTTTTGTAGAAAACCTTTATGTGGGAGTTGCAACATTTGTAAAACTGTAATTTGTAAAAATTGTACATGAAACATTATGTATGGGTACTTAAAAATAAACTTTTTTTGTGAAAACGTGATGTTATTCTTTTTTCATTGGATTTTTATTGAACTAACAGTATTTATAAGGAAAACAATCTAAAAATAACTATTAACATACGTAAGGGTCAAATGACCCCCAGCCGCCTTTAAAGGTAGGTCGTTATTTCAGTCTTTCTAGTGTTAACCCAAATCCCCAATATCCAGTAGAATGGTAACTGAATATTGAGAGGCAGGGTATCGACAAAAGAAGACGGGAACACAATGCAGGCCTGGGGTGGGCGATCGACGCGCGTGTCGAATTCACATCGCAAACACACCGTTAGCTTATTGTGGCTTTGTTGATTCATATAGGATACAAAGCCTTATACGATCGTTTAAAATTATCGTCAACTACGCGTTCTTTGCTTTCAGGGTTAATCGTTTGCTGTAGTTCCCACACTTTAAAATATTTTATAGCTATACATTTTTTCATTCCTTTTAAAACCAATATATTAAAACATGCATAACATTATTTTAATCGTAACTAACGTACATTTCTACTGATTGCGAATGCATAGAGTAAATTGTCACCACAGAAGTATAATTAAAAAGTGATTCGAAGACTACCTGTCTTTTCCAACTGTCATTTCAGCATCTCAGCTATCATTATTTATATTTTAAGTGGTCACAAGCACTCCATTCGCGAGACATTATCGTTATTACTTAACACTAAATTGTACTAATTGATACAAAAATGAATTTGACACGAAAATATTGCGCATTTTAAGGTGTGTAGGTAATTGTGTGATTCTTATTGTCGTCCCATCAAAGCCCACACACGTTGCTCTTATCAAACGTCGTAATTATTGTCTTAATCATAATATCCGCTCGTTTATGATCACATTCCTTATTAAACTGATTATGTTTAGTAACGAGTGCTTTTTGCAGTAGATTAGATAACCACGCCTTCTGCGTATTCAATGCTAATAAGTTTTTCTATATCATGCCTCATGTTCGCTACACACACACCTGTGTGAATATATAAATAATTTAGCTTTTATATATGGAAGGTACATCAATATATTTGCTTGAAGGGGTTCAGGTTATGTAGTTAACAAATAAAGAGACACCAGGTGGTTTGAGTTCGTTTCCTGTGCGAAAAAAAACACGCAAAAGCTATTGAGCAATGTTAAAGTAAGGGAGTTAAAGAATTTGTCAGCTGGCAGCCCTGATTGCTAAGTTAGTGGGGTAGTTTTATTCGAGCGGGCGGTTGAGCCGCGCGGGGGGAGGGGGGCGGTGAGAACAATGGCCAGCGGTGGCCAATGACGCGCGCACCTGCGGCCGTTGACACGTGCGCACGCGCATACATATGCGACGCGCACTGTTTTACTTATAATTACATCAATGATATTTTTCGCAAGAATTAGAACTGACGAATTGATCACGTCTTTATATTTAGTTTAAACTACAGTATCCAGATCGTAAGTAAGGACAAGTAACATCTTAGTTAATTAGCACGTCACTTACAAATTCAGTAGTATATTATGAAAGCAAGTGAATATTATTCATTGCCGGCATTTTTGGCCTTCCCCCGGGTATTATCCCACTAACTGGGATAACAGATAATGTTTATGCCGCTTCGTTCCGCTCTTTGAGCGTAATTGAATATTAAAAACGTTAAAACGCTAGTACAGCAACATAACGTAATTCATAGCCTGTTATTTGCATATTTATATAGAGATCGAATATGGCTTTACATACATATTTGTCATCTGAACACGCGAGAATTGAATCGGTCGTAAAAACATAATGTTACTTTCTTTATGCATTACTTTTTAATAGAAAAAGTGACCAAGAACAAGTTGCATGTATGCAAGTATGCTGGTAAACATTCTTTACATAGCCACTATTAAAATTAGGTATTAGATTTATTGTTATTGATAGACACGGATGAAGAAGAAGTTGGTATTTTTTGTTGTATTTAGATGTGGAAAGATGTCGTTAATCTTTTTAAGATTCATATTACTGAATTTGATCTAGGAAATGACTAAGGGCTCGGTCGTGTTATGCGGAAGGTCCTTAATCGCAATGATGAGCAGAATAGCGGGCATGCGGCATGCGTCTTTGTTCGCCTCGAGGTCGGCCGACACCGCGAAACGTAACGTAAGCGGGTCAATGCGATCCGCGACGACACGTCTCGAGGCCTCTCCCTTCGCTACAAGGAAGTTAATACGATTTATTCATAGCGACAACACACGTATTAAACACCATTTATTTTAGCGACAGACACATCTCCACGGCGAGAGATCGAAGCCAGTCTGACCTTTGACAGAAAAACTATTTTTTATCGCCACTTTCTAAAATGAATAACACTAAATTCGTGATTGCTGCTTTCCTAAGGAATTCGCGTGACATTTACGCACTTAATAGCTGTTGTTAAGCGAGAATATACCGCTAAACAATAACAAAATGTTATATTTATAGCCAAACGTTTAGCTTGAAGGAACAGGTAATATTTTGCAACAGTTAGAGCAGTACTAAAATATTTCGAGCGAATTGCTTTCACTCTTTACAATAGGCAGGTAGGTACAAGAAGCAAATCATTCAAGAACACAAACCATTTGTTAAACAAGGGGCCTGTAGTTGAGCAGGTATTTTTATAACTCTTGTATGACAGTAAGTTGGTTATGGCGCGGTTCGCCGTCGTCTACAGTATTTTGTATGCAGACAACCGACTGCATAAACAGAATGAATGCACTCGACAACACAGACACAATCGAGTGGCTACCTTAGATAAAAACGGACATATTTATACTGCACAGCCACGCTATGACAGCACTGGCTTGGAATATGACAAATAACACATCAAAACAAATAATTGTGAGCGATGAACAGGAAAAACGTTCAGTTCGAACAATAAAGTAGTAAAAACAAGACACACCTATAACAAAATTATAGACAACGAAGAAAACAAAGAAATGGCTGATGCAAAGACACAAAAACTGAAACCGCCATGATGCCATAAAACACGAAGTAAAACCAATCATAAGGGGTGATGTATATCTATTGCGGCTCGCAAACGGATTAAATGAGTTAGGAAAGAACATTTCGTCGCAACTTGTGTAATCTTGAGGTAATTCGCAATACCTTAGACCCTTCCTGTTTCCCCGATAAATAACTTAGTTTCTTTCACTTTGATGCAGACATGTAACAGCCCTAACATATTTCATTCTCCATAGCTTCTCGCCGCGCAGAAATCTTTCTTATAACTGTCATAAAAATGTAACTTGTGTCATTATATAGACAGTCGCAGTTAGGGTTGTGTACTAAATGAATATTACGAGGTTATTACGTACAGCTCGGTTGCGGAACGGCCACGATTTAGACTTCCCTTGTGCAATAATCCTGTCCGAGTATAATTTACCACATTACAACAATGGGAGATACGAAGCTCTCTAGGTTAACCTTTATCTCGGCCGGCGGTAGTAAAGTTTTTTAGGTTGGCATTCCAATTATGTAAGCTAACAAATAATCTAAATAAACATTCCTGGTTTCCTTGTACGTGGAAAGCTATTTGGTCAAAAGTACTGGTAGGTTTTGGGCTCTTTATAGATCTGTATTCTACCTTGGTTTTTGCCGTAACGTTTTGATATGAAAACGTACCATAAATTCGTCATAATATTTACTGTATAACAATATTAGAAACTTAGGCAAGTACGCGCTTGCGGTAACAGTTTGTGGTAACAGATTTCGCAGAAGGTCTGACAAGTCATGTTTAAATTTCGCTTCCAATCAACATTTTGCGTCTGAAGGTCACAAATAAATATACATTGCTAAATAAAACTCGATTCAGTTCGTGTAGAGTACACGAACAAATGAAGTTGACTTGTTTACATTTACCAATCGTTTACAAAATATAAATGCGTATTATGTGTGGTAACAATTGACACTATGATATTCACAAGAGAAATGAATGTATAAAGCTGAGGTTCTGTGTTGCGACGCCGGCGTCGTGCAAGACATGTTACATCAAAAATGGCATCAAGGCACAAAATACGAGTAATTCTTGAAATTTACATATAATCAACGTCTATTCGAGGTCTGGCGGAGCACGTTCGACGTCTGCCGACAACACTCAGCCTATTTGTATGCACGACACACACTGGCGGATTTCAAACACAACTTACTAACAAGCGTCTGTTTATATGTATTACTGCTTATTATTTGTTCAACTACCTCGCAGGTATCGCTGCGTTTTTCCCCTTTTTTGATAAACAACCGCCACGAACGCTCGCTGCGTAGGGCACGGTCGTACGTAGACATACGAATTGATTTAAATATAACAGTCACGACACGGAAGCACTTATGTAAACACAAGTAATTGTACATGAATAATTTCGTAATGATTATATTACTTGTGTAGACGTAAACAAAACGCAATGTTTACCGAATCAAAACCATAAACAAACTGCGTTGAAGAAAATCAAATGTCTCTCTTTGATATTTGTATCAAAGGGTGCGCGAATATTTTACGAATAAGAGACACGTTGAAGATTACAGAAAATTCGCAAACAGAAGGCTCTCACCCCAGGGGCGACGCAGGCGGGCGCGCGGGCGCGGCGCCCCCCGAATCCGCACAATGAAAATAGATTATAAGTGGGTAACTGGTGGAGAGAGTACCAACGCATAACACGCGTCCAGTGTCAAACGGCCATAAATTGTCCGCGCTGGCCGCCGCCCGACCTACACGCTACTTTATGAACGCTACAATTCCTAACCCGATATAATACAACATATATGTTTTTTCTGTGTTGTTCATTTTTCTCGGCTGGCGTCGGAATCAATTCCCAGCTGTCCCCCGGGGGCAATACCTCATATCGGTGTCCTGAGAGTCGTGCCTCAATATACTATGTAAGTAGACAGTGAGCACATCAACAAACTAGGTCATGTTGTTTGATCGCACGGTGTAATCCACGAATAAACCTATTACTTTATAGCTGCCGTTTTTATGACGGATTAAGATTTTTTTGCAGCAAAAAGGGTAGTCAGTAAGAATGAGCAGCTAATGAGGGTTAATCCTCAGACAAGTGAAATAAGTGTATAATGATGTGGCTAGACGGGGGATGAGTAACGACAGAAGGGAGTGAAGAACAAACTCCATCGGCGCACTTGGCTTCCCGTACATTTATCATATTTTCCTGCATACATATTTCACCGCGACCGTACAAAGAGGTGAGCTAAATAAAAGAGTGAACTAACAGAAATAATAAGAGTAATTCAGCATTCACGTCGGCTTTACCACCTCCGAAGAATTACCCTCATAAATCTTTCATTCGCCGCCAGTTCAGCTCCTCACTTATATTAAAATAATCCTGAACTCTATACGCGACGGTTTACCGTCGTTATTTCGTAAATCCTCGATATTACCCCAAAATCCGTATCCCATTTAAACAATACGTACATTGTAATCTCGATTACAAATGTAAATTATATTTGCGAGGGCCGTGTAATAAGGCTGGGGAGACTGAATGAATGTCAAGGGTGAATACACAACGTTTTATAATAAAACATCCGCATTTATGGATGTGTAAATGATGACTGATAGCCGAGACGGATCAAAGGCCAGCGTTTGCCTCATAGAGTAGAGTTGCTAAATTGTTATGTAATTTGCATACACATCGGACCGTCTGCTGCGAGGTCTAATAAACCTCGTGGCAGAGTGCTACAATTAGTAGCAATGATTTCTAATGATGAGTGATCGCTGTTTGTTGCTCACAGCATATAAAAGCCTCATTTCAGAGAACAAAGGAAAAAAAAGGGTCGAATTTGTTGCATGTTTCATAGCGGAAAGTGTACTTTAATCAAAATAGCTTGTCAATGATTTAATTTACCAAAAATATGTATAATTAACTTGCCAACAGGTTCATAAAAGTCTCCAACAACAAAATAATTATGCACATTTCACCCTAAATAGTCTTGTTCTGCACTCAGTTTATCATCGTTCTCACTATTCATTCCAATTAAAGTTACAGTAATTACGGCAATGAGTCTGTAAACCACAGAAATATCTTACACAAGAGACTAATATTTATACGAGTGATTTGCATAACATCGCTAAGTAGTCCGTATAATACCATATCTGTTTATAAACTACTCTGTTTGTCCCAACAGTTAAGTAAAGCGTCGGTATTTGGCAAGGGGAATTAGTGAAAATGTGTGGCGGAAAGTGCATCGTATTCAAAAATGGCTGCGAAAAGTTGAGTAATATGCAACGTGGTGTATGTAACTAGAGCTTCACATAAAAGGTATACAAGACCAGTGGTTTTGGGAAGGGGATGGGTAGAGGGGAGTTTTATTTTATTAGGATAAAGAGTAACATTAAGTACAACGGGCACGTTTGTGCGACTTGGAGCATGCAATAACGTTTGAGGTTTAAAGATTCGTCAGCGATACTTTTTTTTTGTTATTTACAGGCAGGTAATAAAGTGGCTTTATACGGCTATATCCTGTTACATTTACATTATTTTGCTTCATATAAGGCGGCAAAGTTTTATTAAGATTTGAAGATTGATTTTATTAGTATACAACTTTTCATTACTTCGTATAACTTTGAAACGCTAATCTTACATTATATTCTTGTCAATTAAAGAACGAAGTAATAAAATGACTATATCCGAATCCATAAGACACAAACCGGTATGCATTAGTGATGGTTCAAACAATGGCAGATGCCGACATCTATGCGGCCATGATTGGTAAATTGAACCTTGACTCCGCAACTGGGTCGGACACATCGTGTAATATTCATAGGCACAGCAGGAGGCCTATTTGCAACGGCAGTAACGTACAAATGGACACTAGCTGTACCAAGACTCCAAGCAATAAACACAAGTGTGCAGTTACTATTCAGGCGACCGTACGTTTCATAGCGTAGTGTACTATTGGGCTTAGAACCGAATAAATCAGAGATATCTTAGAATAATTACCTAAAGGCTAAAGCTACGCTAAAGGGTAAATGAAATAACGCAACTGAATCAAGAATGACTTTAATTAAGAATGACAACTGTTAGGGCGATTTCGTTACAATTTTAATATTATGATCATTTAGTTTTGATTTACGTTGAACACGCATGTAAGTTTCACACGTTTACCTTCTGCTTGTGCGTGCGCAGTGCCATAAGTGAGTCTTTTGTTTTTCTAGTAAGAAGCCTCTGAGTCATCTTGGACCTTTACATTTAGTTAGAACAAGTGACGTGTCTTAAGTGTTTCTCACGCTTTCACCTTCACTGCTAGTCCCCTAGCGGTGGAAATGATTTATGCACGGTTTTTCTTAAAGGAATGTGCCAGCGACCGTTTAAGACCTTAATAGCTTTAGTATTTCTAACGAGTGAAAGTACAAAAAAAGCGGTAAAGTAATTGTATAGGTATTTCGTAGAGAATTCGATTTCTATTTGATTGATTGGTGTATCTTCGTAAACGGACAAGGTAAAGACATAAAAATGTCCGGTATTACGTTACGTAGACGGGTATTCGGCGATACGTCTGGCCGCCACCCGCCGCGCCCCAACCCTCCGCGCCCGCGGCCGGCAACACGTTGTACGAGTAAATAAAACAGCTACTGAAATACTCAACTACCTCAGTTTTTATTACCAGACTTATTATTGCGTTGCACTACTCTTGAGTTTTAATATACGTTAAGTAAGATATTCTTTCCTTCTTATTTCTGTTGCTTTGTTCAGCTCGCCTTTTTAAGAAAGAGCTTATTTTTGTTATTTCTTTGTTAGCTTTAGCTACTAAATTTCATGTTCAAATTGCTTTGAAATGTTTACAGTTTATTAGAGATAGAAGATAGACAGTAATACATTTGATCAAGACCGTGTGCGTCATACCTTCCAGACCTAGTTCTTTCGCTAGTACATACAGATAAATTAGTCAATAGGTAATACGAACGACAAACAACAGTTATTCAGAAAAAGTACAGTTATTGTTGTGCGTCATGCAGAGCCGGCGAGTGGGCGCTCAATCATTACTTATACCTTAAGGAAAAATTGCATGCCCGTACATGTGATTAAGCAATTTCTCCTTACCGTGTAACAGTAACATACGCTTGAAACTTCACCCACCACTACCTACGTTTATTTGCGAGTAACCTTTCAAGTATTAAATTCTACGAAGTATCGTCGATAAGTGAAAAGCTTTTGAAAACATTTCTTTCGCAATTTCATTAAAATATTTGAAGGTGAATGAAACAGTCAAGGACATAAAATTCCATCCAATTCGTTTAAATGCCCAAGGGCCTCTGTTAGGAGGTAACTTGTCAAATTCAACATGGTGCCAGATTAAATTTTACCGAGATCTGTGCTTAAAATTAAATTCGTTTATGACGGAAGCGGCAACGTCGTGTCGACACATTCAAACACTGGGTTTTAATTGTAAAATGTGTTATTATATTTCGCGGAAAAAATATAAGCCTTAATAAGGAAAATGCTATACTTTTAAATCAAAAGAGCAAATCTGATATCGTACTAATTATGTTTAATAACGATTATTAAAAGTAGGTGCATATTATCTAAACTTTATAATGGACGGCCGCTTGCCACCCTTGCCATTTGAGGGGCACACGTTAAATTTGTACAACGTCACCCCAAGCGTTATGACGTTACCAAATGAAATTAAACTCCCCCTAAACGCAAACTTAGCTTAATAATACAAACAGGACGATATAAAGAGAACTTTGATTAAGATATCTGTACGGACATAGAGCTCAGTCAATTACAATCGTGTAACATGTGTTACACATAAACGTTCAAGCTGACGCAAATGGTCTCGATATAATGACTTTTTTACAACCCGCCGCTGACCTACCTCTTATTTGCCAGTCCGTCAGTTTTCCTAGCTCGTTAACAAACCTCTTTCACGATAATGCGATCATAACCCAATATTTAGAAGTCTTTTAGCGATATTTTCGCTGAGATACGAAAAGCCTTTCAACTCTAATAAATTACAACTTCAAAACGTTCGTGAAATCTGTTGCAATAATTATGAGAACTTTGGGTTATTGGATTACCGTTTGGAACTTTATATCCTTTTACGATATTTCTATGAAGATTTACTCATATTTATCCTGTCTGTCGCGGCTGCTGCCTTGTATTATGTTTATGTAGAGACTATTTATACACTGATAAATAAGTGCAGATCTTGTTTTCAACTGGCATCGCCAGTATATTTAAATATGAGCACAGTTCTCGATTATTTGTTTATTGTAAGTTGTAATATATTTTCTACTGCAGCTTGCTTGAATACGATAGCTCTACGATGTAAGAATGACTCATAGTGTTTGTTCAAATAAACAGAGCACGTATATAACACATTCTGGGGAACCGTCTGGCGTCGACGTCGAAACTGAGTATTCTACCATGAGGCGAACACGCGGCCATACATCTTCATCTGGACTCACTAAATTTCCATACGCTGGGCTCAGTGCTGCACAGCAGGGCATTTCGGTTACAATAATGCAGTGACAAGTCAATTTGCAGCCTACGTCAAGGGCGGACCGTCCGCGGTTGTCAACACTGACAGATGCCCATAATTTATCATGGCCGCGCATCAAATCACCATCGGAATGTAATGGACACAGAACATGTTGTGACGAGATAAGTCGTTAACGGAATTAAACCAATGCACGTCCAATCGCACGCTCTTGTTGCCCGCAATGTCAATATAATCACGGATAAATAATGTTCCTAGTAAATTACCCTTACGTGGAATACTTCGTTCTGATAACAACTTTGTGCTTCTCCGTAACCATCTCTGTTCCAGTTCCATAAACATCAATTAAATAGAAACCTGCTTTCGGTTGTACGAATGCTCAAATTCCACTGAAAGAATCAAAACCGCCATTTTTATTATCTTTGATTACGATCCATATAAAATCCAAAGTATTTCTACACGCCAATTTGATTTAGGATTTTATACAGCGTATTCAATGTAAATCTAGTCGACCTCAATAATCTGCGGAATATTCTTAGAATAAGAAATCCAACCGATACACGCCTGCAACTCAATAACTCACTGGGAAGTCAAGCAATAGCTAACTCGGCGGTTCAGTACGTCGCCGTTCGTAAGTTATGAGACACATGCATCAGTGAAATGTGTTTTCTTACACCGAGCAGACTTCTGTGTAGCGTACAATGTATTTCGACATCGATATCATGGCGCGGATAAACAAAAACCCTAGTGGTGGATTATTCTACGTCACTAGGTACAAATAAGGTTTGTCGCGTGACAAAGTGTTCAAGCCAATAAACCATCGGTTTACGTGATAAGGCGGCCGGCCGAGTTAGTTACGGTTTGACTGTAGCGTTACAATGGGAATTATGTTTTAACGACTGTGCTCATTGTTCTTCGGACATTAATTGTTTACACACGTATTGCATGCAGAAAGCACCGGTGACGTCATCGATCATGTTACTCAACCTGAATAAAGAAGGTTTTAATTAAAATTCCTTTTCCGGCTTCACGGCAATGAAATGATCAGTCAACTACTTAAAACGAGTATCTTAGAGACAGAGGCAATCCTCGACAAAATATTTGTCGACTTTGTGGCTTATAATAGAGTCGTTTGCCTATTGTGTATCGTACAGGCAGGTGCAGAAATTAATTTGGTATATTCGAGTGGAGAATGGTTTCCCGTAGTGTTATGAGTGAAAGGCGTTGATGTCAAACAAGTGCTTTGTTTCAGTCATTAGGTGCGGGGGCGCGGCGCTGTCTCGTCTGCGGGTGACAGCGAGCGCGTCACACGACACGAATGTTTGTCACGCGACACAGGCGTCGCTCGCGATTTTTGAATCATTTATCAACTGCTTGTTTACTCCGCTGTAAGTACAGTCGTACACATACCGGTTTCGACGTCCGCACAAAAACTGGGTCATTCTTCATTACGACCACAATCGAGACTCAATTCATTGATTTTCATCATAGCTCATACATTTTTACGAAGTCGCGCGTGACAGGGCACTATTCCATTACAATTATTGACAAGGGTCAATAAAGATCGGATATTAAATAGATAACAATCGCTTGATATGACGTTATGTTGGTAAGTAATCACATTGCATGAGCACGTTTGAGCCGCAGTATAGTTAAAGAGCTGGTGCCTGGTGGCAATGGAGAGTGACTTTCACAATGCACTCGCCGCATGCGAGCGCTACAGTAAATGAGTCTAATGTGCATATTTTGTGTAATGGCAATTCTAGTGTAAACATTAAACGTGTGTCGGAGGTAAACACAAGTAATCTTGGCACATATTTATCTCACTTTCCTCAGCCGTCCGTGTGTGTTTTGCATGTATAATTACGATTTATAGGACATCAAAGGTCTGGAATAAGGTTACATTGTTCTAACCGGTTTAATTAAGAGCTACCGAGCGGAGTATCCGGATGATCGTAAAACGAGACTAGTTGGCCCGGCTTTATGCGCTGTCTTACAATTATTTCCTTCTGGCAGAATATCATTATTATATATTACAGCTTTTTATGGCGGTAACGTTTTATAGCGGTTCATTCTTTTGGATAAATCCCGGCGTTTGAATAAAATTGTATATGAAGTGTATAATGAGATTAGTTTACCATATTTATGATGAGGTCAGCTTGACGCACTTTATATTATCACATCAGGTGAACTATTGATGTATGAGAGTCAATCCAAGTTTTATAGCTATTAGGCCTATTAGTAATAATGTAAGTGGCTACACAAATTAGTTCTTGTTTTTATATTGGTATCAGAAATTAGATTTCACACCAATTTGCACTTTGCTCACGATAAAACTCAACGTGTAACTAAAAACTCTATCGGATGGACCATAAAAATAAATTTGTTCTGAGAGTCACACCTTCAGTTCTCTTGGCAAATCACTCGTCTAGCGTTTAACAAGCTCAGGCGTTGACAGCTTTTATCAGTCAATAGTCAACAATGCAGAGCTGGTACGCCGGGTACATGGAGGGCGTGTAAACGCATCTGCAACCTTTCGTCTCCTCGCCAGCGCCGCCGCGTGACGTGCGACGCGTCACTCTGTCACGGCGCCGCTGTGACGTCAGCGTGACAAAGTGACTGGCCGGCCGTGATCTCGCCTCCAAACCGGCGGATACTACTGAATCATTTATTATCAGCTCACTACTGCGAGGCCGTCGATCACAAGCCGACCATTACGCTACAACACTATTGTGCACTAACTAGGTGTTTTACGAATTTCTCGCCTCGGTGCCGAACAACAGGAATTATGAAATTAATTTTATAATGGATAGTAATTTTCACAATTTATTTAATGGACGTATCAAGGATGTTGTGTCACGCTTGATTTACAAACTCGTGTAAACAAATTGAAAAGTTGTATACTTTGTGAAATATTTTGTTGACAAAATCTGCTAGGAATAATAATGGCACGCGCGCGCCGTTTCTTGTTTCTGTTCATTACTGGGTACGGAGAAAAGTGACGTCACGCTAAATACGACCGCAGAGGGTACACAAAACGATACAAATTGTACTAAATATCTGTTATGCAAATAACATCTTTCCCGACATAAAAAATATCGGATAACCGCTCAGATTCACCTGAGAAATTGAAGATTTCGTTAAGTAGGCCGCACGCTATGACCGCGGCTTAAATAACTTTGTCTATCCTCTTTTGTTATGGTAATGTCCACCCCTAAATTATCCGAACTGTGTATAATCTTAAGAGAAATAAAAACTTTCCGTTGAGTTTATAAGGATTTCGTTTTCTTATTGTTTTGTTTGGCAACTTGACCGGGGCTGATTGAAACAATATTGCTATTTATGTAAATATGATTGCAATTATGTTTGTTACGAAATGTTTGTTTATTTATCGCGTATTATACAATGTTAGGCGAGGTGTTCTTTACAGTTGTAGTAGGAAATCAAAGTGGAACGCGACGTGCCGTGCTTGTACACCTATATACCTACTCTTATGTTATGGCTGAGCTATAAATCTTTGCATACAAGCGCATTGTTCATTTGCCAAACAACATGAACTGGAAAGGTGGGTTTCTAATAAAGAATATTGTTCACATCAAAGACCGTAATAGTCGCGAACAGTGTTATCAAGATGTGAAAATAAGTTGCTTGTAATCTCCGAGCTGACTTAAAACATCCTGTTCTAAATGAAGACTTTCCACCCTATTTGGATATTAATTAGTACAAGCCTCAACATGTTATTTAGCTCAAGCTTTCTTTATTCATTAGTTAACGGAGCTTAACTCAAGGATAATCATGATATTATACATAAAGGACTTTATAACGTAGAACGCGACTGAATGGGGCCAAGACGAAATTTATATTCGAAATTAAATGGAATTTCCACGCCGATGGCTTCCGGATCCCTTAGTGCTTGTACACGTTGACTCGCGGGCGCGGTGGCGGGCGATGTCACGAAATATCAAACATATGAGGTGCTTCCGAGTGTTCACGTTCAAAACGCACGTGCGGTCCAACTAGCGGGCTAACTAGCGACTGGCGCGCGCGGCGAGCTCGCGACAATTTCAAACGCTTGAGACCTGTGTGTGTGTTCACGTCGAACTAGCGGCGGCGCGCGCGTTTCACTCGCGACGTCAGATCAGTTTAACCAGTTTGAACTTGTCGCTAGATGCGATAGCGCGTTTTTATCATGTCATTCAGTACAGAAGATGTAAAATGATGTAGAAGAAGTAAAATCTTGAAGGATGTTCCCTCAAAATACCATATAAAGTATGAAATTCACCGTACCGTTTTCTTTCTTTATTAATTTCGTGCACACCAATTCTAATTTTTAGCATCTCCCACTTTAGGTATGAATTTTCGGTTAAAAATAAAAGATCGTCGTCCATGTTTACAACCTCTGAAATACGTCACGATCGCGCGAACGCCTGGCGTTTAATGTGAACACGAGCCCGCCACGTCTCCCGCGCCCGCGCACGCGCCCGCGCCCGCGCGTTGCAACGTGTACAAGCACTTAAGGCTTTTCCGGGGGTTCGGAACGCCAAATAATCCCAATAGTTTGGTCAAGAGTATGTAGATAAAATATCGCTATACAAGTTTGATTTGGAGACGATTAAACGAATAGTTCAATGAACGGTTTTGTATGATTAGTAAGGTCACAGTCCGAAAACAACACAGGCTACCTACCCTAATCATTATTATTTTCATAATTATTCTGAAACACCACTGATAATAAGCAAGCGTGCTAATTGGTGATTTAACCTTTTCTTTATAAGAAGAAACTGTGCTAGTTACAGATAGGTATTACTATTTATACGAACTGTAAAATAGTTAGGAACTATCTCACAAAGAATTATAATAACACCAAGGAGAATCAAATCCGCTATCGAGGTAAGTATTCAAAACTCTCGCGATCCACCAAAGGGGCACTTTATTAAAACTATGTTACACAAAGTGACACTCGTAATGTGAAATCTTTTCAAGTTATTAAGTAATAAGGAAGTGCTTGAAACTTGAACCGAGTACTATCGCGTAGTACTTCTCAAGTAAACTAAGCTCCATAGAATGAAGTCCTACTTAAAATCTACATACTAATGTTAAACGAAATACTTCGCTGCATTTATGTTATAGCAAATATACCAAGTTTCTCTTAAAATAATACAATGTATACGATGAATTTTATTCGAAAATATGTTGTTTGTGAATTCTACGCGATAACGTGCAAAACAAACGATGAATTGTTATTAAATAAAACTGAGGGTTACATATTTGCTTTGTGCTATCGTTGGTAGCTGATAAACCTTTATTTTTATAGTTGTTTCAAGGTTTTAGCTTGACAAAGGCGAGTCTTGTGATACATAAGTATGCGAAGTTAGAGTTATAGTGCAGACTGTAGATACCAGGTTATGGCAGGCACGTTGTGTCAACAAGCGGGAATCAATCACAGAACACGTGCCATGAATCCAACGACAAGAGAGTCCTTATTTGTTGTCGATTTTGGACTGAAACGTTAGCAATTAATCGCTATACTATACAGAAGCCTACCCGGAATTCTAAACTCGTGAACTGATTGCACATCAGTGGTTAGAGTTCAGAACCAATAGTCTTTATATCTATTGGCGTAAGGTAGAATATCAGATATACAGTAGCCAGTGAAGCGCGGTCAATCGTACGTAAATATACGTGTTACTTGCACAAACATCGAGGTACGGAACAAATACAGGTACGGTTAGATATGGGTTTATTTCTCAGAAGATATCAATCGCTTACATGAGAAAACAACTTGAATACGATTGTTATTGAGCTTGCTTAGTGTCGTTATGTTATCTGTTATGTTTTACAAACTTGAACTAGTTGCGAATATATTACATAACTTACGTTCTTTGTAGTATGTTTGAAAGTATTTCAGTTCATTCATAAAAGTTTTAGTTATTTCCATATTTTCAGTTAAATAGCTTCTGGCCTCAAACAGATAAAGGCTTCTCGCATATAGATAATAATTTATAGAAGGATTATAAATCCTACCGTTGATATATCTCCTTTTTGAAATAAGACATTGTTGGATTTAATATTTTTCATCTGGACTACCATCCACTCTAGATGCGATTTTGTCTTAAGTTTCCATACTGCATGCTGCATAAAAACGTGTTACGCCGGCCCCAAGTAAAATGGCATAAGGGCAAAAAGATGATGATGATAACTGTGGCCTTGGACTACTAATACTACCATCCATTCTAGATGCGATTTTCTCTTAAATTTCCACATTAAGGGCTGCATAAAAGTAGGTACTTACATGGTGCAGGACTGGGCGGTTCAGCGCAGATCCCGATGGACTTGCTGGGGTCGTCGATGAAGCACTGCGCGAGGTGGTAGTCACCGAGCTTCGTCTGGATCTGCTGGCTCACGCGGTCCCTGTTGCCTGTTACCTGTAACAACAAAAACAATTATTTATTAAATACATAACCTTGATGTAGATGTTTATTTTTTCGTTCATGTCGGCATTCAGTCGCAAGACTAAGCTGTAGTGATGTAGATGTGAAAAATATTTGTGGTTGTAAAGGCTATCAAGGTATTGACTGCACAGATATCCGAGTGGTATAGATCACCACGCTAATTACCTACCATTGCGCGGCGTGTCGCGGGTTCGATTCCCGCGTAGGACTAGAATTTGTGCGTTCCACCTTTCCACTAGTGCTGGTTCTATATTATTATCTGGGTATCTTTGTGCATTGAATGTCTGTAAAACCCCCGCCATACAAGGATTAAATTCCTTAGTGCGGTCTTAGAAAAAGAAAAGAGTAATGATAATTGAGAATTAGCTGAGCATAATATATACATATATTGAACCATTCATCATACATAAATATTAGTGGCAGAGTTAACTGTACCGAGTTATTGGTAATACTACGAAATCTCAATAATCATAAACACGATTCTAGTAACTACAGTTTAATCAAAGAGGTATAGAGGTTAAGATGATAACGTTATTATCAAGAAATTTTAAGCAAAGCGCTTCTAATTTAGGACTTTTACTGTCTACCTAATAAAATATATTGGAATGTTAACTAATCATGTTGCGTTTCTAGAAAGACTTTGAGAAAGGATCCTTTAGTTAACAGTAACTTTCGTTAGGATGATTCATTCAGGCGACAGAGTCGCCAGTTCGACTCACGAGTCATGATTAAGGACATGATTAAGGACTCCGGTTGGGTCCGAAACTAGTCGGGCTATCCCGATAAATACACATAAATAAACCGTTGTATCAATTAAGTTCCATAAAGGTTGACAGCTGAATTACAAGTGTTAAAAAGGCACCTAATCAAGATAAGGCATTAGTATCAAGTACGTTGTATTTGTTTGCACCAAGGCTGCAGAAGATAAGGTTTCAAGCCGCAGCCAGCTAGAGCTTGACTACAAACAGTTTATGTAGTCTTAAAGGTCTCAACTTATCCTACATTTAGTGGCACGCCAAATTTTTGACCTCGTTCCATAACCTAGTTTCCTAGCCTTGAATATGTCTCGGCATCTGTCTCTACACTGTCAGATTTGTACACCTATAGCATAACTAGATTCACTTTCACTTGTATCATAATACAGTATCAAACTATAGACCTATAGGTGTTGCCCGCGACTTTGATCGCGCGAATGTCAGTTAAAGCTGCAAAAAAATAACGCAGTGGGTTTATAAGTAATCCAAGTGTTAATACAAGATGTCAGCTAACTCTACACCGAATTTCATCAAAATTGGTGCTGCCATTTGTATGAAAGAGTAAGGAAATATCCCTCCATCCATACTTACAATCTTTTGCGTTTATATTAGCAGTAGGATATTCATAACACAAAATAAATTGTAAATGAAATCAAATTTCCTAAATTATATGAATTTGTTGTTTAACATATTCGTGGTTTTTACTGGAAATGTTTTGACGCAAATGCACAAATTATTGCTAATAAAACTAATATGGATATGTTATTAATTTCGGGCTTAAAGTGTAGTGTAAACATTTATGACATTTGGGGTAAATACTAGTGTTTTGGTATAATATTTGCAGTTGTATCTAATAGTTCTGCATGGAAATGACGCAATATGGTTCAGGTAATACTCTCTTTTAGTAAATCAGGTAGACAATAACTGCTATGAAATATGATATATTTGACATTGTGATCTATAATAATCTTTTTTTAGTTTACTAAAAACAAGGTGAATGAATTACGTTGTTTAGGGAAACTAGATTGAGTTTCCCTCACAAGTTCAATTTACATTTTCCTTTTATGGACCATACTTCTGACTTCGTTAAATCATTTGTAATAGCGATACACAACATAAATAACGCGGTTTTCGTTAGTTACCAACGTTAAACACTCAACAATCGATTGCCGACGCCGCTGTAACAGAGCTGACACGTGCCGTCTCGGCATGAATACCTCTCAAAGGAAGGCCGAAAAGGAGCAAAGCAAACAATTAAAGTGCATCGTATAGAATAAGATGAAAGCTTATAATGGTAATACAATCGTAAATAGCATATGTATGACGGGGCCGAGGCCGCGCGCGTGTCGTCTCGGCCTAAATAAACCGGCTCACTGTCGGCCAACGTGATTCACAACACGCGCTTATTGGGGATACATGCAAATAATACCACTATTTTTACCATAATCTCACGTTATTGAACGTTTGGCCAGATCATGGTTTTATTATAGGCTCTGCCCCTACCCGTTAAGAGCTTTGATGACTTATGGGGCGACGCGTGATGAATTCCGATACTGCGATTATGCATAATAGAGAAATGCAAGCCGCAGCATTTCGGATGCCTGTCTTTTATGTTTCCACCAATATTGAATATGAAATTTTGATGCGGATGAATGTCAATGTGGAATGCTATGTTGCATTGTAGCGTAAAATAATATCAATCCAATTCCAATGTGATGATTTATTGATTGGAAATCGCCGGCAAATTGATAACGCCAGTTTTGTTACTATAACAAGAATATGATTAATTAAATCGCTCCGCGGAATGGGCCCGTCGGAACCGCTCACAATGATTGTTTTAAGCTTTATTTAATAATCGGACTTTAGACTGTGTTGATTTAAATTTTATTTGAAATTTTGGAAAGGGAAGTTTGGTTTTTGTAATCAGAGGGCGGAAAATTAGAATACGCCACGTTTTGACGAACACGAATATTGATTTGCTTCGACGCAATTTACTTCAAAGCTCACAGCTACTTTAAATTATATTCCAGAAAGAATAAAATGAATAAAATTATAAAGGTAATAAGTAGGTAAAGTTATTCATCTAGAAGTTAAGTTATGCAATAACTAAATGAACCCACGTTAGAAACCTAACTCAGCACACAAATTAATCGAACTTCACAAAGAGCTTATATCAAAGTCAGTGAACATTGACTCCATACAATATATCGCCCACCAAATAATAAAAAAACTCGTCGAAACGTAGTTTTAACACAATGAAAACAGAGTTGGAATACGAATATAGTAAAAGTATTTGAGTTCGCGTCGAATGTACAGAGATTTGATTGAAACGGCGAATCATTTACGAGACCTGATTCAGCGAGGCATTTTCCGCACGGCTATTTACTAAAGCACCTTTCACGTCCTTTATTTATGTATTGTATTCACATAATCCAACAGTCTACGAAGACTAATCTTTATTTTAGTCGTACGTTTTCACATTTTATATTTATTTGTAAGGAATGATTCGATTTCGGATCTAATATAATCTTCGATAAAGGTCTTTGGAATTCAACGAGCGTATGTTACGTTTTCTTCGTAAAGTGACCTTTTCGAGCAGGAATTCTAACGTTCACCCTTGAGGATCACGGCTCCGGGTAAGTACTTCATATTGTGGATAAAATCGATGCTCTTGATATAATCGTTGACTACAACAGCGTGTCCGTTATTAACAGACATAAAAAGGTCGTTATTTCGCATTTTACACACAAGTAAACATTCATACAGATATGAACATAGATTAACAATCCAAACATTGACACGGTGAGCATTGATTATTTCGGAGCGATTCCTTGTGTTCAAATAAAATGGCCGAAGTTCAAACGGAGATATGAAATATTAATAAACATTAAACACGTTCGCCAGTGAGACCGCGATCGTCAAATATGTACAAATAGCTAATAAGTCTATGTTTAAATTCATAAAACTGTTTGCTCTTTCGTTTCGTGAGTTGTTTCCAGATGAAGTGAGATGTAGGTCAATATGCACATAAAAACAATCGTTCTGACGACTACGTTAGATAGATACACACGTGTATACTGTATAGTAAACGAATATATTAACGAATACTAAGAAAAGTATTTTTAAAATTCTGCGCGTAAATATTTTGGCGCTTGCTTCACAAATAACTGGCAGAACAATCGAAGTGTTGAACACTTTTTACACAATAAGATGTAATAAGAACTATAAGAAGTTCGTATACGAAATTCCAAGCAACAAGTCGATCATTCTTAACTCTGAACAGTCTGAACTCAGCGCATCATCATGCGAAATTAACAATCCTTCCGTAGTTAACGACATAAATCAGGCCATTAAGGTGAACAAGTGAATTTCACCACGTGTTATTTGTATCTGTAAGTATCATAAATCCCGTACGTGCGGTGCGGTGGTAGCGCGGTGGTAGTGTAGGAGTCAACGCCCCGCCCGACTGCTGTGGGGCGCCCGGCGCCGCCCGCGCCCGCCGCGCCCGCCCGGGCGAAAGGACGCACTTCAGAGGCCGGTTATATCAAGTAACCACGAGGCTGTGAACCATGGCTGAGAATTCGTTTACCTATCTATTGAGAGAACGATATTGCAAAATTTGTATCGATAAATAAAAAGTCGCCTAAACTATTCACAATCCTACACAATGACAAAGTTCCGACAAGATTTTCTTTGAAAGGAATTATAGTTTGAACTTCCATAAAAACGAATTTTGTTGATTTTTATAACAGAATTAAGTACTTCCATAAAACAAGCTCTTGACGACCTTCAATGTATTAAGCAGTAATAACAACAGGATTCCAGACAAGGACGCGGCAAGCTCGCAAAAGGAAATTGTCCGAGCGTTTATCTCTACACTAACTCCTCTGTCAATCCAAAACGAGCATTTTAATTGCGAAATATTTTCATATCAGATATTCCGTCCTTGAGTTCTTATTACAATTTAACAGTGGTATACTGTGCTAATTGTTCTATAATCGCAAGTGACCGAACGTTTATCGACGGAATTCTTAATGCCATAATTATGCAGTATGCATTCTCAATAATTCTCATATATTTCCAGGAAGTGTACCTTGAATAAGTGAACAAACATAATATAGTTTCCTCGAGGAAGGACGACGCACGCATATATCTTCAATTTGGCATTCACAGAGAGGAAAATACCGAAAGAGGTCAATATCTCAGGAAGACATTTTTCGTTTTATTACCATCTTGCAACTGATCAGATAAAAACATCACTTTACGAAAAACATAAAATGATTTCGGAGAATTGCTGGTAAACTTCGAAGCACATTAAACAAGATTAAAAGTTTGGTAATACTTTTATAGTAATATGTACATCCATTTTGAGTCTAAAACGATTAAAATGGCTATAAAACACTACAGAAATTAATATCTTCTAATAGTAAAACAAGTAATTTAAGGTAGCAACAGTTGTAAATACTCAAGAGATTTTACGACACAATAAAGAAAAATTTTTGGGGAGTCAACGGCCTAGAGTTCACACGAAGGGTGCAAAATAAGTACAAAAAGGACGCGCTCGGAGGGGTCGCGTTTTATTACTTACATTAGTACAAGATGGGGTTTGCATAGGCAATAGACGAAGGAATGGATCGTTACACCTGGCAGGAACAGGGTTGAAGTAAATGATGTGACAGAACGTGTTACGCAGTTACTATGACGAGTCATCGACCCAAATCGAGTCAATGACATTATCTGTAAGGCGCGGCTAATTTATCTATAACTGTAAGATGATAGGCCTCCCCAGCTCCCGATCCCGACCTACAAACAATTCTTGTGAACTTGGAGTGAGTTTCCATATCGTTCCCACGTTACGAGGATCAACGGCGGAGATAATCTGTTTACCAGATTTATGGATATTGGAGCGTTTGTTAAAAGATAAATGTAAGTTTCATTCGGCGGCGGTTGAGCGTAAATACGCGACGTATATCTGCGGTATGATTAAAAAGGCATATTTTCATTAGATATTTGTGGGGTGGCGAGGGCGCGCGCCGGAGATGGGCGGCGGGCTGTAATGAGGCCGTCTAGACGCTCCGCAATACTACATTGTATTTGTACCGAGCTCCTATTGTACTCACTCCACAACATTGTACATTGCCACTTAACTTATCGTTTACATTAATGAATAATGAGAGAACGAATTAAGGTACGGTCACCGGTGTCATTTCGAGTCTGGTGTGTTTTAATAATGTATTTTAACGAATTGTAAGGGTCTAAATTTAAACACTGTTATTATTAAGGCTCTTTACTTTGAGCTTTATACATTGTAAAAATATTCAAATACATTGAATTCTAAAAGAAGTCGATACTCTCAAAATTAAATGCTGATACATCTACAAATTTCTTTTTTCTCTTGATTGTGCCGTCATCGGCAAGTTACTCGGCTTCGTGCCCACAGTCTTGGCTTAACAGAGTCAACATTATTTGAATAGAAGGATTATTTATTCATAGGCGAGATGTGTCCAACGGTCGACGACTCCTTATTGAACTGTGGCTACCAAGTCACCAATGATTAACTACGTTTACATTGTCAACCGAACGCCATTGAAACGAAACCAGTTAATAAAATGATTTATTGTATTATTTAAGGCTGCATTCAGAGCCGTAATACATAATTAATTGAAACTAAACAGGTTTGTATTGCGATACATTTGCTATTCAAAGAAGCTTTAGTTATTAAATTGTAGAGTAGACTCGTGTATTGGTAGTAAACAACATTGAATAGCTCGGTATTGAATTAAACAGTTGAAATTGTAGTTTTGATTGTGATAAAATGAACACGTATCCAACGTGCCTTCAAATGCATGTGATAATGAATTAGTTTCCACATGTGTGCGCAATGGGGATGTTGACAGGCGGTGTGGCCGTCACGTTGCCGCGCCGCCGTGCCCGGCGTCCCGCCACGTGAAACGAACACGTACGACACGATCGAAACTCGAATCTTCAGAAAATGTGCTTTATCTGTCAATATCAATGTGAATGCCGACGGTATTATCTTCATTCACGTTATTATCGAATAACTCTTGTATTAGTCACTTGACGTATTCGAATTGATTATTAAACGTTTTGGTGTTTGTTTTTAAATTGAAATGAAAATTAATTGTCAACGATAACCAGCTCTAATTTATTACAAACAATATTTCTCAAGTCAAAATAAATCAAACAACTTTATCTTGAAATCTTCCTCAATAAAAGTTGACGCAAATAACGCCGTTAATCCCCAACAATTTTTAATTATGAATCTTATCAAAGAAGTTAATATAAGTCATAAAACATTGACTAACTGATAGCAATCTTAATGTAAACAACTCACCGCCATACAAATAAATTACCCACAAAAAACGGCAAAAACATCGGAAAAATGAAATGAAAAAACGAACAATAGCATATTTCGGCGAAGAGAAACAAATCACATTAACATCTCAGCGTAATGTAACAAACTTTACACAAAGAATATCGAAGAACGTATAAAAATAAGTGTGTACGGAAATAGATATTACTTCAAAAGTAACCTCTATCTTGCACGTTTCTCCGTTGGAGCGAGATGAGTTATTGGGCGGTCCAGTCAACGTGTACCGTGATACAGTCACGTCCGACACCTCACACGTTTATATTTACATTTACGGCCTTGATAATGCGACATCTGAAAGTCATTTGAGCGGTAAACCTCTGCATATTAATTTACTACCCAAAAGTTCATTACTAAGGTATTCGGGTATTTTTTTTCTACGACCTACATCTAGATCTGATTTCCGTGCCCATTACAAGCGACCACGATCAGTAAAGAACCAATCAAATTATTCTCATTAAAAGTTCCCCCAATCGACTCCACTACGAACACCGTAAACAATGCGATAAAAATAATGATGTAAACGGAAAGTAAATTGATAAACACGACGCTATGAAAGTGAAATTATTTCACGTCGTCAGTTATAATGACGTTGGCATTTAATAAACTATTTATTCCGCAAGTATAATCGTGTGTAAGATGTACGCACACGGCTGCAGTGTACGTGTGTGCGGTTCATGTAAGTTAGGTTCCATATGTCCAGAGACACGGTCGCCTGGCGTCGCCCCCCTATCGGCTCCATTTTCCAGGGCGCGCGGGAGGCGAGGGAGCTTTAATTACAGTTGTATTTGTGTTTATGCACATATGTGCCTCTGTATGTCATAAAGTGGGTCGTGCGAGTGCACCCGGCGCAGATAAGCCGACCGCTTTTAAAAAGTTATTATAACTCTACTTCGTTTTGGCGTTGTTTCGACGACACTTAACGTCAGACCTCTTTGGTATGATCAAAGTGTTATTGAGGACTGCAAAGTTTGAAATTTGCAAATAATTTACGTTCTGCTACGGTGTCGGGGCGCAGGTGCGATGGAAGATGATTAAACAGTACCTCGGGCGACGTTATTAAGTGAAATCGATACGCTACAATTTGAAAAATATGGGAAGCGAACTAGATATTCTGGTTTTCTCTAAAGTAATTCATGACAAATTAACACCTGTTTGCAACTATACGATTTAAAAAGACAAAAACATACCTCAAAAAGACATAAACATTAATGTATACTTGAGCTGTACTAAAGCGATAATAAATGGATAAGTACCTACCACTAATTCTATAATCCACAAAATAAAACTACTTCCTTAAATTCACAAAACGTAATACTCACTTTTCGAATTTACGACGTAATTTTCAGTACATAATTTTGATGAATGAAACTCAAATTGAACAATATGCAAAAACGTCAGGAAGTCAAAACATTTTAAATTACAGCTTTAAGTGAACTTCTTACAAAACTTAAACAAATAAACATAAGTCTCACAGTCAAACAACGGCCATTATCTTAATTTTGTTCCATTTGAGCACTTTAAAATCATTTTGGCAGCAATTTATATTGCGCTCTAACAGAACGTATCAACGTAATTACCGGAGTCGACACGTAAACAACGGACGACCTCGAACCCGCTTGACACTGGTCGTGCGTCCAAACACACTTGATCTCCCTCGACCCGATGACCATTTAACACCACTAATGAGTGCCGAAGGGTGTTGCGCCTTATCAGGGACCTAGTTTAATTGGCCCGGCGGTAGCCTATCAGTTTAAGGTAGGCAGTATCTACGGCGACTAGATCCGAACACGCCACGTGCGGGCGGCAATAAAACCACATACTTCACTTTTACTGCGCCCGATCACGCAATCTGTAAAGACACTCATATCGCAAGCAGTAGATAGCTTTCGTAGAACTGTTATTTGCAACCGCTTTGCCTATTTAAAGTTACGTGTCTCAAGTTTGCATGCGTGGCGTGCATTATCTCTGTACATTTCAGTGATCTAACGCTCAGACGGTAAAACGACAGTAAGTTTAAAGTGAAAACTTTTGTTTGCGGTATCATCGTGACTCGTCGCGTCTGCTCACATTGCACCCACACTATTGTTCTAATATACCGATGTAGTATAAAAGGAACCGCTGTGCGCCCGTCTCAAGGCTCAAACTAGTTTAACAACTGCTCTAGATCTGAGGTTATTTTCACTGTTTGAAAACATTCCCAAGTTTTAATACTATGAAATAAACGTCTGGATTATTTTATCGATGTGGGAATTTGAGTTTGATATTTCTCCTAGAATCGCTTTTGACATGATGTGATCAAAGACTTAAATAATTACGAGAAGTTAGAATCAATCTCAATAATTAGAAAACAGTCTTAAACGTTAAAACAGATGAAATGTTTTGTTTTCTATCCATCATTGTGGAGACTGGAATTTTCGTGCTATGACATTGTAATGTGACACGCGCAAGCACAATATCGACACGTGATTGTGGCGCGCATGCTTCGACGAGAACAAAGGAATGCACTAACCAGACACACTACAGCATAAACTTGATAATACCTTAATATATGCACATGCATTTACAATAGGTGTTCACAAAAACTAAATGACACGACAACACAAGAATACAAATACGTGAGTATTCATGCATGCAGCAGGAATCTTAGTTTTAGTGTAGTGGAAATTTCTGCATGTATTTCCAAATATCACAAACTTCTGAAATGGTCTTAATTTTACTTGTACTGAATAGATCTGTCGCTGAAGCAAACTGAATGGTCAAAGAGAGCTAAATATTAGACGTCCAGTAATCATGAATATTAAAACTAACCAACCTCAATGCTGACACGATTCGTATTACGTCTGGAATCGATACAGCTGGGATTACCCGTTTTGTATTAAACAGGACTTATAAAATTCATTATTATAATTCAAACATTGTTTTTTGGATGAGTCCGCTACACGTATTGCCTATTTCCTGCCACGTGCGTAACAGATGAGACACAACGAAGATATTTGTCAACACCGTTATGTTTGTCTCATTTGAATAAGAAGTCCACATATCATGTGTAACGTTTAAATACAAATATACTCGATTAACGTTGTCTTACAGTCAAAGAAATCCACATTTTCAATACTGAACATAAATTTTGCACGTTTCCGATACTTCATAAAAGCGTAGCTTTTTAAAAATGTAATCTAGACAGCATTGCGTGGGATTAATCGACGTATTGCGATTTCTATTTGAATAAATGGCATCGCTAAACCCACAAATACATTTTTGGATCTCAGTGAAATTCGGAGCGCAAAGCAATTCAGATCACTCAATTTAAATGTATTTTTGTATACATTTGAAGGCGTTGCTGAATACTAATGTTGGCAGAATTTCCGCAGTATTCTGTTCAAGGCTGTTGTATAAAGTAATTGTCGTTTAATGAATACCCCTAATTAGAATCAGTCTCAATTCGCAAATTGTGTTGTTCCCGCTGAGATTTGTTACGGTTACATCTTAAATTTCTCTTTCAACCGCTGAATAAATAGGAGATACGTGTATAGCGTTGTTTAACTTTACTTATCTTATAAACAAAAATGGGAGCTCATGTAGTGGCAGCATATTGGTGTCAAGTGTGTAATACTGCACAAATAGTGAAGGTTGCGTGGTCGTCTGTCGTGTCCTTGGCGCTTGGCCCTAATGCATATCCTTGGAATGCAGACTTGAACTAAATAGAAAGACAACAATACATATTTGCTCTAATTTCTTATACTCAGTTTAATATAGTAAGATCCATGATAAGTGGGCGTAAGTAAGGTCAGTTAGAGATGTTTAAATAAAGATAACCGTCTGACGTCGTTTTTGATTAGAAAATAATACTGTCCAAGTGTAATTTATACATTACAGATTTATGTACGGCAAGGACTCAGTCCCACAGGTATCCGTAAAGCTTTTCAGTGTTACAATGGACGTAAATGGTGGAACTATTTTCCAGCTGCAATAACATTATGGGCCCACAGTGCCATCTAGTGCTAAGGCCCGACAAACAACACGACTTTGCTTGCAAAAATGCGCCTGGGAACGTTTTCCTGCACTTTATATGGGATTATGGGTTGCACAGAAAAACGCAAAAGGATTGTGAAAATGTTCTAAGGGATTTATGTGTTACAAGCAGTCTATATTCTGATTTTCTCTATTTACTCTGTGCCGAAGATCGAAACCCACTCGAGAATGCCGTGTCGTGGGTGTCATTGTAAACACTTGGCGTTCAACAATATCTGTTGTGCTAACAATCAGATTTGGAAGCAATATTTGTAGGTTCTACAGATTTAGACTTGTTATTGGAAATCTACTGAGATGTCGTCTTATTTTCGGATATCAGATCGCTCTTATAGAGACAAATTGATTTCACTAGAATGATTACAGATGGTGTTATATTTAGAGTATATTTAAACGACCAAAGGGAATAGAGTAAGGTCGTTGAAGAACAATATTGAGTACCTTAAAACGAATTACTTAATTTTTTGCGAAAACAAGAGCTCGTTTGATTTTGGGAAATAAGAAATCGCCGCTTTGTTGATATCTCTATTATTTTGAGGTAGCATACTTGAGGAGAGTTTTTAAGAGCATGTTTAGTATGATGAGTATTATGCAACATAGTGGCCAGCTACGTGACACCAGTCAGCGAAACACGACGCCGACACTTCGTGTACCGTATGTTTAGTTAATTATGTGAAATATATTTATAGTATTCTTAAGTTGTATTGTAGTACTCTATTGTATATTATTATATGGGCCTTGACGCCTAAAGTAAATGGATAAATATAATAAAACAGTAATGTGTACTAACCCTGAACGGCGCCGGGAAGAGCGACGATGCGTCGGGCTCGGCGGCGTGCGCCTGCGACATCTGGTGCGCGCGCGCCTGTCGCTCGCGCTCGCGCTCGCGGTCGCGCTCGCGGTCTCGGCCGGCCCACGCGCCGGTCGCGCCGCCGCCGCTCCCCCCGCCCCTGTCCCGGTCCCACTTGTCGTACCTGAAACAATTGATGTATTACGTAAGTCACACACTCATACTACATAGGTATCATCGTTTAACATAGAAAAATATCATACTTGTTGGATAGGACAATTAATTAAACAACCGCAATGAGGATTCTACGAATAACGGTTCATTTGATACCTAAAAGGTATCTCCTGTATGTAGAAAATAAGTCATCTATGTGTGTTATAGATCAAATCAGAATTTTGTTTGGATATACCGAATCGAATATACGACAAAATAGAAATCCCGAATGTACCTTTAGCAAAGTATAAAACGGATAGTACGAGGCACACAGGGTTACTACCTACATGCTACACCTTACGAGCCCCGTTCTACTGAACCTTTTACCTCGCTCGACTTTTACGAGTTGCACAAAGATAAACAGCTGACACTCTGTTTTTCTCTTTTTCCCATACGAGTATAAAAACAATAACATTGCGTTACGAATAGCCTATTGTGAACATCGAAGACGGTGAATGTACTTCTACTATCGATGAACTTGTCCCAACACAATAACACGACCACAAGTCAAATGCTTTCAGAATATTGTGAAATTTTCCAATCAAAACAAACAAATTGAAAGTTGAACATTATTAGCGGCAACGTATAAAGAAATTCCAGAAAGCTGTCTAATGACTCAGTCCATTAGAACAAATAGGTGCCAAGTACTGGAAAACAGAATGAGTAATAGCATAGACTTGACGTTTATGAAGTGCCGTCATCCCATGTCCCTACAACGAATAGGTACAATCAAAGAAGTATCAATTCGAGAGAATAATAAACATCTCCGAGAAAATCTGAGAGGAAAATGTATTTACGTGTTCACAGAAAATTGCTTTCCTTCAGAAAACCTGGTTAGTTTGATGTAATGCAATTATTAGTACTTACGAAGTTCTTTTGTCTAGTTTGTACAGTATTAAAGTAAAATATATTATACGCTAAAATTTCTGGGAAGAATTTTAGCGTCTAATATTTGTAGCTCTAATATGATATATAGTATACCTAGATTGTTACAGGTTAGTAGCATAAAATTACTTCATTTACCGATAAACAAACCCATAATGAGTATAGAGTATATTATAATTAGAATTTATCTGTGAATAAACACAAAAATATAACAATACAACACTATCATAATAAATATAAAAGTCATTAGGCGGGCTGAGCGAATCTACATATTTTCCTCGTTTTATCGAACACTTGATATCACAATGGTCAAAGTGAATATTTATAAAACAGCATTTTAGTAAACGTATTTATGCAGAGTTATAAGTTTGTGGAATATGGATGCTGTATCTGTTGCATTACGGCTAGTTAAACAATAAAACAATGGTGATCGGGTCGGCAGCAAGTCGTAAGCCGCAATAATACGATGGTGCGCCGATTGCCCATGTTTGTGGATTGCATTCAGCGTTATTGGATATTGGCGTTTTTAATATAAGTGCAGTGGACCGCTTCGGTGTGCGGCGTCACTATAAACATACGACAGCAATAAGATCCCTGGGCATTATAATGGAGCACGGGGCCCTATTATGTATGTGACCGACTTGTTAGTGCGTGTCGCGTCGCGTCCTTGGCGGATGCCTATACTATAGAACGAGTTTTCACATCGATTTATTATGACACCGATTGAAGTATTGCTGCGCGGTGCGCGCTGTATCGAGAATCGAGTGCAATGTGTGCGCGAGCGGCTGCCATTGTTCATATTGTATTTAACATTGTTCTCAAACCGGTTGTACGTGTACTGATAAGTGTCCTGCACTTACGTAACCATGATCAATGTATTAAACTAATACGTAAATAGGTCTCAGAATAACAATATTCGAGAATATAAACAGGTCGTTATTATGCAGACACCGAGATTGGCTTCTGTTTTGTTTCACAACTCAAATTATAGTACAGCCACACACATCAGCGGTAGAATTGAATAAGATAGCGCTAATTGCAGAGGTTTCTACGTAATTATAGACGCGCGCAGTTATTAAAACAAAAGAAAAAAATGTTATGTTTTTACGTCGATAGTACGTTATAATTTATGAAATAGCGGAGCGAACAATTTCACTTTCGCCGTGTTCCCGGTGTCAGTAGTTAGTTGAAAGATTTATTGGTTGTCGGCCTCACTCGATTTAGCTCGCGGCGTCAATTAATATGTTCGCTCGAACGAAAAGAGAACCTATACGGTTGCTTAGTGGTAATTAAGTGCAAGTATGCAAAGATGGGTTTTGTTTTATTACGTTTACTAATTTGAAAATTAAGAATATCGTTAAAAGTGATTAATGATGGATGAAGGATCTACTTCATTCGGAGAACCTTCTTGATTGAACCAACTTATCTTGTTTAAATCAAATATCCCGCAAAAGTTTAACTAAACTAAAACTCTACAATGCAGTTCTTCAAACATTTTAATTATAAGTTTCACGTTAGCCCACACGTGGTAAAAACTTGTTATTTAACTGGAACTTGTGGCTATTGACTGAAAACTTTGCAGACTACTGTCTACTGGCATTTGACTTCGACAACCTTTAATCTCTTTATGTTCAGCGGTAATTAACCTACACGTTTCCAAGAAATCATTAACAGTGTAACTATACTCTTAAGCAGCGTGGTCGTGTAAAAAGTTGTTTGCTGTTAAACTATTGAAGGCTATTATGTTCTTAATTACAATTCAAACTAAGGACTTAAGCTATCAATTAGGCAATGTACACAAATTTCACAATTCTTGCTAATCAATAAATGCGCGTAAAAATTATCAGTAATTTTTCAAGGACGCACCAAATCAACTCAAACTGCTAACCTAATCAGCTTATGATATCGTCTATATGCCAATATCAACAATCAAGTAGATATAGATTGCATATACAGGCGCCGCATAATACTGAAATAATCCACAGAAAATGGTGTAATGAAACTTATTCATCAGATACAAACTAGCGCGGATGGTGATGCATTAAACATGTGACACATCGGACGTCCGCGCCGGAACACGACGAATTATTGAAAAACCCGTATTAAGCTCTTTAAGATACATATACAAAATGAATACATCAAGTTTTATAATTCCATGGAGATTATTGGTCAATTATATGCTCATACTGTATCTAGCATCGATTGAGGAAATGGTTTTGCTGCCTGAAAGAGATCGCTATTATCGATAGCACCACCCATTGTGCAAGCTTCTATACTTTTTAGGTTGCTATTCAAACGTTTTTATTCAATAAAGAATATTATTTTTTATGATAGCATGTTCATTATTCAATATAACATGTTAAAAACTACAATACGTTGTCTGTGAACGTTTTTGAATAACCTCCAGAATACAATTAAGTAACGGTATTCCGTATAAAATTTTAAATTCTGAAATTCGCAATCGGCTTCGCGCGCCAAACAAATGAGTTTTGAGAACCAAAACCTATTAAAAAATGCAAACATTTTATAAAAATTGCACCAATGAACGTCGACGTAAAAAACGCGAGCTAAAAGTTAAAAACTCGGGATTTATTCGCTACACTGAATTGTACTGGCGTCTGTCGATTTATCGGTAGCGTTAGATGGTGCAACACAGCCTTAACCTTTCGCATTTACAATATTAGAGAGCCACATTTACAATGCAAAATAATACTCGCGTAGGTACAACTAATTTCTTTAATGGCTTAGTAGAATACCGACAAAATACTGTTATACTATTGTGGCATTCAAACGGCCGCGCATTCAACAATCAGTCACATAAAGAGACAAAAAGGGTTAAAATTTTGTTGTAAACTGTAAGGTGTCCGACCACCCAGTATATTTAGGTAATAAGGTAACACAACAATGTTCAATACACAACAGTAAACATTTAGCTGTGCCTGTGGCACGATTAGACCGAGGTCGCTAGCACAGCGAGAAGCGGTATTTACTCATACAAGTATACAAGATCCATTTTATAGCCCCAGCTTGAGATAAATTTATCTTAAGAAAATAAAAAAGGTTCATATCCCGTCGATTAGTTACAGATATGTATTAGTAATGGTCTGTCGATCGTCTTGAGTTATCAATAAAACTACATTTGAATATACTCCCACTATAAAAATGTCATAAAAATGTGTGGTCGATGCTTGTGTAGCTTTTTATTTTATGTCATAAACCAACTAACCAACTACCGTCAGTATCGGAGCTTAAAATAAAACGATAACAGAAATATGAATGGAAAAACGTATTTTACAATTCAATAAATACAATTCCATTTCGCTTACGCTCCAATCTATTGTTGAACGGAATCGCAACGTAATCGTAAAAATCGCGAAACTGAATATTTAATTAAGAAGAAATGGTATGCGCTTGTTTTCGCATCACTATTTATTATTTATAAAGAATTAACGGTCTATTCGGGTCCATACTATAATATTAATTTATTTTTACGTGTAATTATTTAAATTAAAGGCTGGACGCAGTAAGTTGAGCATTACTCCAACTGTTTATTGCATTATAGTCCGAACACATCCGAGCGTAAAATGCCTGCCTTTTGATTTTTCTGATATTGCATGATTAACTAATTAACCTCATTTCAGCCTTATTTATTTCTGCTAAATAGGAATACATTATTTAAATTTATAGTTTTTATTGTCTTAAGGAAAAATGATTACGACCTTTAAAACGAATGGTAGATTTTAATATGCATTGAGATTCTCGCTAAATGCTTACAGTACCACCATCGCCGCGCCATTCAGTCGCTTTCCAACAAGATAAGAAGAACAAACACTACATCAGAGCCAGTGCTTTTAACAGCCGACATACTTACATATGTAATGGGAAAAGTCAACGTTGCACAAGGCTTGAAGATAATTAAGAAATATTTATGTTCATAGATGCTAGTTAAACAACACAAACATGCCTGTAGATAGAAGTGGTTACCGCGCATTCACTCTAAACATTCTTCTATATTATTACACTATACTGTTTACTGAAAGCAGTTATTAAAAATTGAGATAAAACTGCTATTTATACCACGGGGCTTAGCCAGCGGTTGATAACAAAACTTTGTTTAAGAGTCCCTCGTCATCCGAAGGACAAACTATTTTTGCCCTGACAGGTAGTTCTCTTGGGTTACATAACGAATTATTACTTTCCTTTGTTATCCAATAACTCCCAAGCGAGCGATATTATTTAACAAATCTACTAACGTGGAAAGACATTTAGCATAACCTGTTTGTGTAATAATTATAACATTTTAACGCGGAAATGATCTACATTAACAGGTCGTTAATTCGACGACCATCATAAAGATTTACTGTTCATTCTTGATGAATATAAAATACTTAACATTTGGTATATATAAAAAATTGAGCAACAAAAATCCTTTCACCTTTTCTGTGAAAAATAATTCGATTAGTTATAACAAACCGGCGCCACGCCTAAACAAGAGCGACTCTTCGTGTCATAGGTTGCGGGGTTGCTAGGTCGTTGACACATTTATTTTTCAGAGGGCATTTTTATCACTGGCCGATAAGCAGTAGCGCCATTGTTATTTTGATAACGCGCTTGTACGAATGATTTGCTACAAAACACGTAAGTTGTGACTTAACAGGCTCAGCTTCGCCCACACGGTTGGCTGGCGAATTGAAATTCTCACAATAGAAAAATTCTCAGTAGGTACGTACACAGTGGTGGGCGTCATACAGACATTCTAGTGTTACTGAATGGGGATTCCGCCCTTGTACACGCGCGGTCTGTAGTAATTATAAAACCATTTGTATAGACTCGCCGATTAACGTAGAGTGCGCTCGCCTCGCTAAATGAAACATTTTTTTTCCTCTTACACTTTTAAATATAGATCCGTTTTTAGATGAACTCGAAGTGAATGACTTCTAAATAATATCAGATTATTATTTCATGTCGAGAATAAATAGGTTTTCTATTCATAAGTTCAATTGAGTGAGATTCTCAGAAATTGTTGAACAATTTAATTGGAAATAGGCTAAAAATAAACGGTTAAATAAGTTATGAAAGTTTAGACGTAAGACATTCGAGACTAATACAGGTATACAGGGGAAACCATACGGTGACGTGGATAATCTGATTGTGCAATTAAGTCCACCGGTAATGAATAATCAATGCATTTGTATGCATCATGCTTTAACAACTAGCAAACATTTTCTTCTATTGAATAATCGAATATTATATCACTATACGAAAATAATGAGACGAGAGTCGAAAAGTTCCCACAGGGCGGACTGTTACATGATGACATTATAAGATTGAGATAATATCTTTCAAAGACGGATGTATGAAGAGACAATTCGTGGAAGTAAAATGGCTTTGAATTCTGTCGACCTTTGGGTAACTAATAAAAATATGACTTGAATGTCTAATATCACTTCAATAAACGTCTGGGTATGTACTGAAGGTAAATAATTCTCTTTTGAACGCGGGCTTCCCGTTTCAACGCCACTGAAAACTGTCCTTTAATAATAGACCTATACATAGTAACATTTAGCACGATGAGTCCTCACATTTTATGTTATTCCTCCGCCTTTAACGACACCCACATCAACTTAATTGTCTATTATTTACTGAGAAATTTCTATAGAGCTTAGAATACCTCGAATTACGTTCATAATTTCGTTATATTAGTTTCTTTGAATTCTTGGGTACTGAAGAACTGTGGTCTTTGCTCTTGGAGACAATATGGACGATTCTGAAACTTAAAGCCCGTCGGGGTCTTGGTACCTGCGAATTCTAAGAGGTCCGTTATCTTTTTCATCCGAAATGACATCGTTAGCGGCCACTACAAATAAAGAAAGAAGGAAATTATGTACTCGTGGCATGTTTTCTTAAGAATTTAAAACTTTAATTGCATTATTGTTTAAGTACTGTCTAAAAATAAGAGAAAAAATATTTAATTGCACTCGCTGTTGTGACCACGGCAGTAGCAAATATAAAGTCGGAAATTTCAGATCGAATTAAAATTTTATATAAAAAATGCAAGCACCATTCAATGAATTCAAGTCAAAGCGCCAAAGGGGATTTAAAAAATAAAATAACAACCGAATAATCCTAAGCACTACCTCAACGTGAAGTTTCAAAATAAAAGAACGAGATGAAACAAATTCGTGAAAGCAATTTATAAAACTGTGAATTTCGACGAAGCCACAAAAGTGCCTGCAGGTAAATAGTTAAACACATCGAGCTTAGTTCAAGTTTCCATCATTTATCAACACGATTCAAATGGGTTCAACGAAAAATGAAAAAGCAAATTGTACTGTCGCTTTTGTTTGCAGTAAATATGAATAGCTAGAACTGGAACCGAGGCTTTATTGCCCTGTGATTTGATCAACAGAATAGATCAATCTCTCAATTCTTGCAAATATTGGTTCGATCTAACAATTAGTTTAAGTCGCGAGACAAAACAATTGAGATTAAAATACATCACTTTTCTCATTCGACAGCTATTTAAACCTTAAACAACTGGCTCGCTTAGTGTCACAGACGAGTTAATATACGCTCTCGTTTATTTTAAATAATTAATTAATTCACCTATTAAAAAAAAAAATTAAACGGATCTAAATGATCTCCGTTTTATAGCCCTTTAACATTTAAGTGTAACGCACGGCCGGCGCCATCGTCCATTACAGAAGGTGATCTCAGTATATCGAGAGAGAATCTTTATTGAGAGACACAATTTTATATCTAAAGGTCGTAAACCTGTCAATTGTTACAGACAATCTCCAGTCTTCAAAAGCCAGCGGGGCACAGGCATCACAAACATTAGGTAATTCACATTTAAACATCGCAAATGTAAAGTAAATGAGCATAGCTACATTTGTCAACAGCACAGTAACCGTTCCCCGGCAAATAATTAACGGTTGGTAGAAGCGTTGCGTAATAACCTGACAACTAAGTACTCGAGACAGCAGTAAAGCCAACAAGTACCAAATATACGTAAACCGAGTACGAGTACAGGATGCATTAATTGTACTCATTTCGCAATCTGTTTAGCGATTTTATTGGATAAGTTGGTCACGTGTGCGCCTAGGAGCCGACACTCGATACCTTATTATACAGATAACGTGAGTTAATGCCACATTCGGAACGGATAAAACTACGCGAAATAAGATACACGCATTTAAATGTGAATATAGACAGCGAGTGTGCCATTTATTATACTGAGTGTGTATTTTACTGTCGAGTTTCATTTTAAAAGATATAAGCTTATCTGATTTTGTATTTAAATGCAAAAACGAAAAGATGTACTTAATTTAGTTTTAATCACTACAAATGAGGCTTTTGTTCTCGAAGCTTTAACCCTTAATGTACCTGGTGAGGAAGAAAGTCGGTCAAGATGAAGAGTCTCAATTAAGGAATGCTTTCTTAATTGCTTCAGTTTCAGAAGTAGACATACAAACACCCCATTCAAGCGTTTGAGTCGAGTTCAAACATACACTTTGTTGCAGTCTCACACTTTGAGAATGATTACGTAAAACATTCATTCAGTGTTGCGAACGCAAACATCCGACTTTGAATTCCTCTGCATTGTTGGATATTCGGTAAAACTGTGCAGATCACATAACTAGATAAAATATGAATGGTACCTCCTACGAAGATTTGTGTGCGAATAAGTATACTGACTTAACAATGGCCAAGAGATACTCCTTTAAAAAGTTGCTCCCACTGAATCAGTTTCCCTTTTTCGTCGTAAATTTTGTAGTAGTCTTCAAAAATTTATTAAACGAAATGTTCCCCAGCTTCTTTGAACGTTAAATTTAATTTGCTAAGGTAAAGGCACGTTATTGGTCTAAATATTTTGTTGTTAGAAGAAAACGAGTTTGGATGAATTGAGAGATTCTAATGAGGATAAAGACAGTTGCTAATTTATTTTAAGGATAAATGCAGAAAAAGTCGTTTTATCTACATAATTATGCAAAAATACAGTTGTTACAGCTGTACAATGTAACTTCAAATCATGTTCAAAAAAATGAAATATCACAGCTCCTCGAACGCTATTGATATCAATACCTCTAATAGAGATGGGCTAATTAACATGCTAACTAGTTTAATTGGCTCTTCTGTATTACGGATGATATTCGCAAAGATTTACATAAATTAACTGCGCACAATCGATTCTTAATTGCTGCAATTGAGATTCCGTCCTGGCGTCGGCTTAAACGATATGAAAACCCGATTATCTACAAAAAAAATCAACTTATAATAGTTTATTGATAGTTTTTTCTTCTATATTATTCTATAGTCGTTTCAGTGAGGAAATGGGTGTGTAACCAGACATATTTTTCATATATCTATATTATATAGGCAATAGCCCAGACCCAGAGCAAACATCTGTAGGCCTTCCAAATATTTACTCCGCGCTAGAATCGACCCAAAGCGTACAGATACAGCTAGTTTAGTTAGCAACACACCAATAGCCTTATCAATGTAAAGAGAACAACGGAATATACTAATCAAAACTATGTATTATGTCCATTTATGAAGAGAAATGTTTCCTTCAGCTGTCAAACGCAAACTGAATTAAAAGTAACATAATAAATGGTACATAAATTCTGCCTATACTAATTCAGAAATACATACATAAACGTCACGCCTCTTTCCCTTGGGGGTAGGCAGAGATCACATCTTTCCATTTGCTACGATCCTGGCATACCACTTTAGCTTCATCCACACTCATCAATCGCTTCATACACGCCCGTCGGTTTAGGGTTAGAAATAAGTTAAAATTAACTGTAAAAAAGGTCTTCCTGTTTGCAATCAATGAATTTCTTAATACTTCCATATTGTATTAAGGTTTTCAATTTTAAAAGAGACAACATGAGGATAATATTCCCGATAGATTTTATTGGAAAGGTACAAGCCATTGCTAATAGTTACCAAGAACCGTAAACGATATCAAAGTGGCATTCACTTACATATCGTAGACGTAGAGAATACTACTGGTCGTCTCCTTAATGTAATCCCATAGCCTGCGGCGCTGTTTGCAATACACAAAGGGATCGACCGGCCTATATTGTATAGGAAACCACACCGCACATCTATCTCCTAATAATTACTAGTACACGTGTATTCTCCCCTCGCTTCCCTTTTATGAGTTCCGGGGCACCGTGACTGATAACATTCCATTTCTTTCTTTCTTTCATAGGACTTCAGAAGTACTTTTTTCTCTTACAGTAGATTTTCAACTTTATATCAAAGTTTAAAACGTCTGTAGACCTTTGCCGTAGCTTTCCTCACCCTTCTCTAGTTCTCGTTTCTTCAAGATGTTATTACCCATCGTTTTAGCAAGTGATCATAATGTAATGTAATTCGGAAAGACAATGAATTCTAAAACTTCTAACTTTGACCAGGTAGTCCAACGGTCACACCACTAGGCTATCACAGCTTTATAGAATTACTAAAACCCATACTTGGCATAGCATTCGATTGTGGTATAAAACTATTTCCTATTGTTCTTGTTGAACGCATTACTCGTTCAGTCTCACAATTGTTGGTGTTGTGTTCCTAGGATCGAGTTACACGGTATTCATATACTAGGTACTAAGAAGGTTAATTCGAGCCACTTCCAATTCAGCTTATTGGATTATCGCGCGTTCACTGCGGCGCATGTAGGGTACGGTTGGCAAATAAACCTTGTGTATGCGACGCTTTATTTCTGCGGGTAAATGTTGTCCGAACTTACTACGAACCCTATATAGTATAGAGCCTGTTCTAAACACAATTGAAACGAAACTACAATTAATATTAAGATAACTTCCCATAACGTCTACGTAAGTACAGACAAAGTTATGAAAAAAGAAATGATAATAAAGTTAAACTTTTAATTTCACTAATCCATACAACACAGGATGACAGAAAATACAGGATGTTGTGAAAGGTGTAAGTGTTAATACCATCTGTAAGACGGTACCAATGCAAGAAAAACACACATTAAACTTGTACCAGTAAGAAGCGGGGACCACATCCCGAGAAAGATCCATTTACAGGCATAACCATAACATAAATTGAACTGTTTATCATTAACCAGACAGACCGTACTTAGTTACAGATGCAAAGCTAACTTAAACTATCATAATCAGTTTGTAATTGATACTGTGATAGTTAACCTACGTGACAAGTCAGAGCGCTAATATTGTATCGTTAAATGTGGTATCAAATACTAGAAGACATTTATTTTAAGCATGAAGATATAGAAAATATAAAAGCAAAATAGCAATAACAAAAACATGTTTTGATTGTCTCAATATTAATAAGGAAAATACAAGTTTATTAAAACCAATAAGCACTTCATTGAGTATTGATGCGCAAACAAAATAATTGACTACACATTAAAACCTGTTTCATTTTTACCATCACTGTAACATAGAAGTTTTGACATCTATTAAAAGAAACCTCAGTCGAGACACAGAAGGTACTTAGTGTACAGTAAATAAATACATGCAACGTAAACTAAACCAGTAAGTACCAAGTAGGTACCTATGTTAATCAATTTGTCGGCAGCGACGTCTACCTCGCAAATTGTTTGCTCAAGTCGCCAATGTTGACAATTTGTGAACACTGAACGTCGTATTATGACTTATGACTAATATTGTGCACGCTAATAACTGGCGCAAACGTTGGGCTACGTGACGTAACGAACAACAACATATAAATAATAAGCTAGAAGTATTAAAACTAGAAGCTGTGTATTTTCAGGAATATATTCTTTGATTATTTAAAAATTGCTCATGCTTAGCGACAGAAAATACCTTTGGATTTTTTTCGCAAGTTTATAAAAGAAGGAATTTACTTATTTAGAAGAATATTAGACCTCCGGATGACAGTTATTTTATTCATGAGGGACTTTTTCAGGACACAAATGAGTAATGTTTTTCAAGATTCAGAGCGCTTGTCCAAAAACTTCAGTATGAATAAGGCATTGTTTATTTATTGCAGCATATTGAAGTGGCAGGATAATCAGACATTTCATTTGTAGAACTAGGCATAAGCAGTAGAAAGTGTTTAGAGAACAATAAAGTTGGGAAAGATGGAGTTAAACTCAAACGCAAACGTGTATCGTCTTTGTAAATTGGCGTAGGAAGTGCCAAACCGGATATATATGAGAATGCGAATACCTTTTTGCGAGATCAATTACGGAAATATGTAAGATAGACGAATGACATCATTCGGGTTACGGAAACGAGATGTTTGACGACATGCTTTGATGAAGATAGCTGTAGGCCTATTGATATTTAGGGTTTATAAAAACAAAGAAATCATATGACAAGGCTTGCTGAAGGCGTCTTCTAAGTGGATGTCGGTGGTTGGAGCAAAAAGGAGTCGGAATCCTTTCTTGAGATATAAACTTACTAAGAACTCAGTTTTTTCCAAAATTGCCTTAACGATGTAGCCGTAAATGTGCAACAAACAGATTGGCAAACAGTTATTTTCGTATTTAAGGTGTTAATATGAATTTTATAGCAGAAATCATTATGAGATACACGAAACACATAGGTGTTTATATTTACTTTATAAAATGGATTATTAATTACACCATTAACATTCCAACCTCAAGTTCTTCAAAGGAAAACATCAAAATTCAAATTAATATCCGTCCTTATTGAAGTAAAGGTCAAATCGTTACAATATCAACCTCGGTGGAACAGGCAAAAAGTTGGTTAACCATTCACACTCTGGGACAGGTACTGATTTATTTGATAAAACTCACTTACGCTCGGAAAAACACTGAAAACCGCGAAACAATGGATTTCAATACTCAGTGCAGAAGTTTTGAACGGGAATAGAGAAGATAACCTATTAATTGCCTTTCTCGGAGAATAAAAATAGTACCTATAGATTACAGTTAAAGATTTAGTGTAGGTTTGACCGCGCTGATATTTAAAACCAGTCGGATATTTAAATATTCTTTGGAATACAATAATGGAGAAAAGCAGAAGAATTAGCGGTGAAGAGCTAATATTATACAATTTTCTCTGCAATTATAGGAGAGAGATCTGCTATACGCTATGTAGTGCGCTGTCACGCATACACAACTGCAATAATACTTTCAAAGTTGGTGGTAGGTCCTCGTCCTCTGGTCCTAAATCATAATTCCGAAAAAAACATATATTGATAGACAAATAATTTCGGCCCACAATTGATTCAGCGATAGTTATCGCAAGATACAAGTACATAAAACCGAATAGGCTTAATGTGTTAGCAACATGCATATTGTTATTACAAAACCAGTATATGTATCATATTATATTATAAATTGATAAGTAATCACTTAACGTTTATATGGTAGATAAGAATCATCCTCTTGATGAAAATAACTTATGCTTTTAATTGATGTAAAAGTTATATCTATGTTGATTGTTTATTAGTCTCGATGAGACTAGACGACTAGAATGAAAGTTATATCATCATTTCCCTGCCCTCATCCTAATTATTAAATATTAACTAGTGGTAACAATCCGCTTCACAAAATTTTCACATTCAGATATTTCAAAAAACTTCCGATGTCATATAGGCTTTAATCAACTTCACGGCATTCAGGATTGATGACGGAATAAAGAAACTTATTTATGTTTACATACAATATACGTGAATACTGAAAACATTACACTCTTTTACTTGTACAGTCGAGTAATAAAGACAATCTGTCATAGCAAACAAACAATACACTCACAAAGATTTCGACTTAATTTTTTAAAAGGGTTGGCACGAATTTACATTATAGCCGCTATAAAAGAAAATAAAACCTCAAACCCCGGTTAACTGTCTTTGCAAGAGTATTAATTATGTGCATACTTTTGTTGTAGAAAACGCCCGTGTTCATACAAACGCTGGCTTATTTAAAACCAGCTACGTCAGTTTCATAGTTTGGAATTCTTTACGTCCACAAATTATCGGACTTTATTCTGGTTTTAGCGGCATTAAACTGCGCAAGTCCTTTTTTTTAGCAATTTTTTTTACAATTTCTGGTACCTATGAATTGTTCCATCTTGTGCATACCTTTGTAGAAGATAGAACTTGTTTACTGTGACCAGACTACCAATAGACACTAATATTGATCTAAATTTTAAATCCCACTAGCAAAAGCGAAACCAGGGCAAATCGCTAGCAAGTAATAAATAACGACGACACGACGAGTTTGCAGGAAATTAAAAAAAAAATTCGAAATCGCCGGCCGTCCGTGACCCAGCAAAACGCTGTCGCATGTATGTTATACTTCGGACGATAGATGTAGCTAACAGGCCTCACTTAGGTTAGCATTTTTTCATAAATGTTATACCTTATAACTTTGTAAGGTAACTAACTAGTCTTAGATATTTTGCTTTTGTTGTTTATAAGGCAAAAAAAGAACATTATGCGATAATCCCATTAAAATTTTACATTTAAAAATCTCCTAAGTTTTTTGAAGTGTTACTGATCAACGTAAGTAAGGATTCCCTATAAAATTTTAAATTTATGCCCTGTAATGCTCTGTATGACAGTTTGTTTTCACAAAAAGACACCTAAAGTTATCAAAGCCCACTTCTTGGTATACCTTAGCCACAGCTATGATATACCAAGAAGTTACTAATCTCTCACGAAACAGGCACGAAAATAGAAAATCTGTACTGCGTAGTCGACAAGCCAATAGGCCTGAAGGTTAAAGGTTATTCGTCACTTCGTAAGGCGAGGGTGCAGTTTCCTGTGTTATGTTTTATTAAGTAAATATATAAAGATGTCTTACCCAACGCCTCCGTTCAAGGAGGTGACCAGGCCGGGCCGCTCATAACACAAATGCATGCCAGCAATGTCTGCTGTACACTTATCAATGCTTATTGTAGTTTATATCACTGTTTCACTACACAACACAATGTTACCGTTTAATCCACTCCACGAACGAACATTTTTGATTGAAAGTTTCATCCATCAATTCGCACCGATAGTTTGGCTACTGCGAAACAAAATTATTAGTTGTGCTAAATGTAGATCGGCACAGGTCCATTGCGATTTAATTGATTCATGTCATGTAACACTCGATTGCTGTAATCGATTGATATTTACAACAAATTAACAACCGTAGGGAGCAGTCGTAACGTTTCGCTGACGTTCCTTTGAACTATTTTATTGAAGTTAATTTCCTAACAAATAATTACCAGAACAACACGAATAAGGACCAAAGTCGCTATAACCATCTTGTAATCGTCTGCAATTAATTTTAATTGTTTCTTGAGGAAATTGGCGGTCATTAAGTTAAGAAAAACTAACAATGTATTGACGCTGACACAATGTTTATTTTGACGTAATTTAGCAAAATATATATAATCATGATTTAAATAGCATGCGTGTAACCTTGTCACAGTTACTACTATCTGACCTTGTAGAAATTGCTAATTAAGGGCATGACTAGATATACCTATGTGTATATTGTAAAAGTACCTAATGGAATTTCAGCACAACACCCGAAAGGTTATTATGATAGATAATGAAAAATTGTTAATAGCTTTCAAGGATGTCGGAGTGCCTTTTAATTTACGTAAAGTGAGACAGCTATCGTCTGTCAAAAGTACGATATTAAGCGATAATGGATTACAAATTTCGTGGGAGGTTAGGATAATCTTAATTAACACTAGAGCCGCTTGCGTGTTTCGCGATGCTAAAACAGGTGGTAATTGTGATATATGTGTACAGCAATACATAAAGATAACATCACACTGTTTTCAGTTCAGCGTTATGATATAAAAACATATATGAATAAAGAGCACACGTGCGTTCTAGTGTTAAAGAAACGACGATCGCGGGAGTTGCGAGCCGGTCAGATGATTAATTGGGAGGCAGTGTGGCGGATACTTTTTGCCTTATTTAGCGAACATCGGGTAAATAGAATGTGGCGGGTATTTTTTCGCCGAGGGTCATGAGGAGCCATTACGCGGGTGTTTTCTCGTGTGATTGATCTGCGCTACCCGCCGCTCTAAAGGAACACTGGATGTATACCCCTGCTCAAGCCAATGGCGTGTTTACGGATAAAGCTATCCGCATCAATATAATCCGTTTCTACGCGCTCAACAACTGTGAGAAAATAGTTTATGATAATAAATCGTAGTGTCATTGAAACAGCTTTGACACCGTAATCGTAGCCACATTACTATTCGAGAGTCGCAAAATTTACATTTTACTAAATAGATACTTGTTTGAACGACCCTTCCTCGGACAGGCGTGGGAAACGCTAGTTCGTTGTAACGTACTCTATTTTAATATAGACACGTTGACGTTGACTTTATTTGAATGACAATAGAACAGATTAGACCATGTATGGACAAATGCTAACAGGTAAAGCCGGTAGCAACGCACGCGGGAACATACGTTATTGCATGTATTTTATGAATGTCTGTCAAGGTCGTGACAGCGAATGCTTGAGCATTTTAAAACTAGTTATGTTTTCTATACGAGCCAAATACTGTGTCCTACATCTGCGGAACATTAACCTAGTTTAAAGTCGAGGTCATATTGTGGTCACCTCGTCACTGGAATCGCAGAGAGACAATCTAGTAAACAGACAATGAGTTGACAAGTTGTTAGCTCATCAAAACCGTGGCATAAAATTTCTGGAAGTCGTTTAAACTTCGGGAGCAAAATATACAATTCCTTTATCTTTATCCGCTGGCCGTAATGCGGTGAAATAAGCGCCCGAGAGGGATAAATAATGTTGTAGAGCGGACACATTATGGTGGATAGTTATTCAGCTTTTACAAGACTATTCAAGATAACCCTTGAGACGTTAGAACCCTCTCCGAGTCCCCGTGGGAAGACCTCAGTTTATCTAAAGATAAGTGTCTCGCACACTGACCACCGGACTCATTTAGATTACAGCCTATTAATATTCAGTCCCTGCAACTAAGGATCTTAAATTGTGTTAAAAGCAATGAATAATTTATACAAACAGATTGGCATTCGACGTATTCGTTTGATTCCGCCAATGAATTGCCTAGTTCCTGAAATATGGAATTCTGGAAACTTCCATGTGTTTAAAATGGTAGGTAGATTGCACAATCAGTAAGTAATACGTTTTTTGTCCTTATTTAGGACTGTTTTATATTAATGTGTTTTTTGCGCGTTTATGTATCTTGACAGCTAAATATGAATCACAATTTCAGCATTTCCAGTTACATGACTTTTTATATTTATTTTTAATTCCAATTTATAAATAAACCTCGCAAACAAAATCATTCTTTATAAACATGAGAAACAGGAAAAAGCCATAAGACAAAACGCTTTTATAATAACCTCAACTTGTGACTTCGTAACTTTGTTTAGAAATCCAACGATCTTAACAGTTAATACAATAAAAGCACTCGACAAACAAACAATAATGTACTTAATAAAGATTTAAGTTAACAGCGGTCAAGTCTTTGTGAAGAAGAGTAATGGCGTGGGGCGACACTGCGGACTCGCGAGGAACTACACTGGATAATAATACTGCCCCGACCACTGTACATAATTGTACCTGAATTAAGTAAAGAGCAGAGGTACTAATTTCATTTCCTAACTTCGTTTCTTCTTCTCTATCTTTTTAGTGAATAGTCAGTTAGTATTTCATTGAGGTTTACACAAAAAAAGTACCACGAGCATTTTTATGCAACTTACTTTTATTTACCTCAAATCGCGTTGTGCATATTTCAGGTTTTAAAATATACTAAAAATATGTATAAGTAAATGTACAATATTACAATGCCAATGTAGGTATTTGTTTAATTTACTATTATGATAGTAGGTACTTAAACTTTAATTTATTCAATATTAACCTTGTCAATTAACTTCAAGATCACGATCGTCATAAAGATAGTTCCCACTTGTCTTATTTTAGAAGTTCTGGCTCTTAAGGAATAACATAAACAAAGCGCTTCCCAACATTGTATAGACAACGGTTTTCTAATTTATAATTGGTTACAGTTTTGAATAGGTATCGTAAATCATAAATTCCCAGTTCCAGCAATCAAGTGCGTCATGCATGAGTCAACATCATGGACATAACATCCGTTGGAGCGGTTCGTTCTTACAAAAAAGCTGATGCGGTTGCGTCGTCAGAGTCAATCCTACGATCCAACACTGCAATCCAAGTGATCACTGGTGGTCCTCGCCACAGATTTCACTGTGACGCCGCACAAACACACAGAGAGGGGCAAGGCGCTGACAACACGCACGCATTCCGTGTCCGAATGCAAAGCGCATCACGATCACCGCTCACGTCCGTGCGAAAACCCGCCAAAAGCGAGTTCCCCGAGTACCTTTGTGAGGTGAGTGTGGTAGTGGCACAAGCGCCGCGCACCGCGTACACGACCAGACGGCAGGCGAGGACGCGCGCGACTGCCGCTCGACGCGGGGCGGGACCGACCGACGACGCTCGCAGGTTATCGTGACTCGACTACACAGATAATGATGTCAAAAGTGGATCGGACTAATGCTCTCTATTATGTTGTAAACGTTCCGAATACCCGGACCGGTGCCCCCATGCCCAATGTTGCACACTCAGCCTATGCCCCGAGATTCTCATTGATCAATTCAATATTATTTTGACGACCTGAATTTTTCATCTCGATTGGTGCGAACGCTATTGTTATGTAAATGATCAGATCAATTATGTTCACTTCCTTTCCATGAATTTAATGTTTTTTTTTTTTAATTAACTATGCTTGTAATAAATAAAACTGCGTGTTTTCTGTACTTGATAAAAATTTGAAAAGCTTTGCAACTTTTTTATTGCTTAAATTATTTCTTTTGATCTATCAAGCCATGGAAATTTGTATTACATTAAGATTTTTTAAGGGCTTTAAAATATTGTAACAGCACTGATTTGATTGAAGTTATAAAATGAGCTTTCCTTCAAAAAATCAAAAGTATTGCCACGCCTCTGAAAATTGTACCAACAAAGAAGTATTAGCGAAGAATATCACTCATCGAAGTAAGAGCGCGCCCGCCGCTCGGCACAAAACACCGGCCGTAATTTTTATTGTCCCACGCTGGTCGACCCGCGTTCTGCGTCAACCTAATCTGATTCTTGTCTCAAAACAACAAAACAAAAAGTCGTTTAACACCTCAGCATGCACGCAAAGTATTAGTCAAATCGAATAATGTTGATATTTTGAGGATCCACCAAATGTATACCGTAACGTGATTGTATTGGAGTCGTTAACGCATTGCTCGCTTTAATATGGATGACACATTTTGTATTACTGGATTTGATCGGTTTACACGGCTTTTAAATCTAGTCGTATTGTTTGTGGTAATAAGGTCGGTTTCGAGTCGACCGAGAGGTGACCGCCGCCTATTTCCATTTAGCCGCGTGCCTCTTTATTTTGGTCGTATTAAGAAGCGAGCTTCGTTTGATGGATGTTTTAGCCAGTTGGGGTTTTTGCATTGGATTTCGTGAAACAGCCGTGACGTGGATAATGGAAAAGTGTGTTCTTGGCGCTTATCGAACGCTGGCGATAAACACACTGACGCGCGAGACATTCCAAATGAACTTTGTAAAAATTAATAAACTTCATTTCGTACAAATCAACATCAAATTTCATAATCATCAACATGGCGTTTGTTATGTAACGCATTAAACGGTGTGATAAGTACATACAAAAATAAACGCTGACACCAATTAGCACATACTAATACGGTCTGTAGCGAAGCTATTCCAACCAACGCAACCAATTATATTAGTTAAGTACGTTTAAATAACAGGGAGCGAGCAATGTAGTAACTGAAAACGGTAGGTAGTATATTGACCATTAAGTGAATTGCACACGAATAACTAATTCGTTGTGACCCAAATTTGGCGTGACAAGCGGAGCGCGCCTGCGACGGCCGTAGCGGAAATAGGCGGATCATCCCAGGGGAGGGGAGAGGAAACTTTAGGGCCACCCAGGGAATACACCCGTGGATCATTTCTTCTCCCGTCTAAGGTTTCACTCACAAGCATTTGCAAGCAACCAAGAGACAGGATTATAAATCAGATCAATTCTAAATTGCCAATCCTGAGGTAATTGACTTGATTCGACATTGTAATCAAAGTGTACCTTGTCAAGGACCGTTTCTTAATAAAGCCAGGGCAGTGACCTTGCCAATCAACTTAGCCTACAAAGTACAGTCTGGAGCCGTACATAAGACGCATTAGAGGTTTGAACTTAACCGAACCGACCTCGTCCCACTTTAAAATTCGAAGTCACAGACAGTATTCTAAAGTGGACGGGAGTAAACCCTTAACCTAAACTCACAGCCCTGGCTACGCCCAGTCACTACACAAAGAGCTTTTGATAGGTCAAATTCGAGATTGTTTCAGAAACTCCGGTATGAAAGCAAGAGGTGGGTTTCACTGGGTATCCCGGTTAAATATGCACGCAAACGACCAACCGCTTTGGAAATTGGCACTCTAGTAAAGAACGATACTGAATGTAGTTCTCCTTAATGTAATTACATCGAGTACACGTGGAGCCGTCTATTTACACTGAATACATAAACAACAGCTCGTTGGAAATCAAATGGCGTTAAGGCTTGCGCTGCGTGCACTGCAACAGAGTTAAAAGCCGTATGTGACCTAAGTTCCTGTTAATTATCCCCTCGTTTTTAGACCCAAATAATTCTGGAGACCATTGCCTTCTTGGAGAAATCCATATTCACCAAGCTTCTTAACAAAGGATTTCGCCGGAATGATCGAGGAAAGAAAGAAATTCTTTTAACTGCCTTATAATTCCAATAAGCTTGAAGTAAGAAACTAGTTTAACCGAGCTTTTGAAGTCTGGGGGAAGAGCAAGTCTCTTGTTATTGAGTACGCCATATAACGAGCATAAAATCTGCTGCCTCTTGCCTATAAAACTGCATCAAGAGACAAATTACTTAAGAACCACTTTATGATCAACGGTAACCTAGACGTGTGATTTTAAGAGCGATTTATGACAAAAACCAATAAATCTTTGAAGGAGATTTGCTTCTAAGATTTGGATAAAAACGGTGGCCTAAATAATTTTTAAACAGCATTCCAAAAGCAAGTTTAAAAGAGTTAGATTGATTCCTCATATCCATAATCTACTTATGGTGTATGAAGCCATATTTAACAAACTGCGAGTTAATAAATTGCACTAAAGGTCAATTTAGATGTCAATAGCATTTTTGTTACCATACCAGTCTTGTGATAAGATTTATATTTATTGTGTTGGTCTGAGTATGGGAATACCGTAAATACTGAAACAAGTCATATCCTTATCCGAAGATACATAAAGCTATTAAAATTTCACGACTTCTCGAAATTTCTCGAAAAATTACAATAAAGTAAACAAAATCCAAAGAAATGATCAAAATTAATTTATTTCAAGTGGCTCAAGCGGCAGTTAAGGCCAAAAGAATATACATAATCAATTGTTGGTGTAAAATTCGCAATATCATTAGCGGTTGGCGAGTCCCAAACATTCGTCGGGCCTTATCGCACGACTCGTTATCATCGCCGACATTTAAATGAAACGTTTCCGAATGTATTAACGCGATACGAAGTCGCGAATTTCAAGGCGATGTCTCGCTGTTTATAAACTTACTTTATTTTAGACTCTGTATATTTGTTTAAATGGCAGAAGTAGTTTTGTTGATCTGCCAATGAATGTTTGTTTTAATCATTCAACGTTTAATCGTGCTAAATATTTTACCTATATTTTAAGATGTGTAATGACTTTAAAAACAATACTTATTTCAGAAAATTGTGTACTTACATTTATACAAATTAATACAAATTCGAGCCTATATGCGTGAGTTCTACAGTTATGATCTAATCCTTTCTTTGTATGCATATATTTTCACCCTAGCTAAGCTAAATATTAGAGTCTCCACTTCTCCAGTAAGAACCACAAGAATATGGAATGTAAATTTTATATTTTTAAGACAAATTTTGTCACAAATTAATTTCACTGTCAAGGAACATACCGGAAAGCGGACAGTTTAAAATAAACGATACAAGATTTAACTAATATACTTATACAGTATCTACTAGATAACTAGATACAGGAATAGAAAATAAAGCAATCAGCCCGTCGACATGCTATAAATCTTTGTAGCGTATAGTGATAATACTTTGTCTGTTTTATCGCGGCGATATTGCCAATCTTGTAGATAAGCTTTATTGTCTCTGATAAAACTAGATACATAAACCTGTGTAACGTTAATTAAATTAATAGTAATACACTCAAACGAATAAATTGTCATAAAAAAAATTGTTACCCTTGTAACTGACAAATTATCACAATATAAATAAATAATTTCATATAAAGTGTGCTGCTCGCTATCGTGTATGAATATTGTACGTGATAAACAAACAAGCCACCGAAACAAATTAAGTTGGTCAGTCAACCGATCCAATACGTTTAATATATGAAATTGATACTGAACCGGTCAATCACTTATTCCACAACTACCATTGTCTATGGTCAGCTTGTCGCCACGAGGCTTATACTGTCAGCCGGCTTCCTTGTTAACAAAAATTGCGCAGTACTACAGCAGTCCACCCTAAAGCAACAGACAGGCAGACACACGGATAGGTATCAATGTCATAACGTACCCGCGATATTGCACAAGAACAAAGACTTGAGAGGGGCTTGCATTTATTGAGAGAGGAGGAGAAAAAATGCTTTTTCAACCCCATCTAGCCAGACGGAAAAATACGTCGTTGCCGATTGTTTCCATGTCCGGAACGCGAAATGCAAAGTATGAAATAATTATGGCGGTGAGAGTGCGCGACATGTCGCCTCACCCCTCCCCGCCCCGCGCGTCTGTACACCCCCCCCCCCCATTACGGCCCCCTTTCCATCGGCCGATCGTCCTCGTCTCTAATCTCCGACCCCCTAGACTAGAAGGTGGCTGGCGAGGCGTCGACAAAACGTCGCCACAAATGCGGTAAAAAGGGACTTGTTGCTTTATCAGTGTCAGGTTTTCGCGTGAAAATTTGTTGAATAAGTAATGACGTGTGATACGACCTATATTCTACGGTGTAGAACAGTTGTCACACTCCTCTAAAGTTTTGCGGGTTACGATCAACGTGAGAGCAAATGATTTACATACGATTTGAGGAAATAGACTTGAGTGTTTGTTTTTCTGTTTCCGATACGTTAGGATGGCGCATCGCAGTAACAGAATAGTAGAAAACGCATTAGTGTGAGCGCACACAGAGTCGAGTAGTTTCCGGCGATGCATGACTAGGGTGACAAGGGCGAGATTCGAAAGAGGAATGTCCCGCAATCGATTCTTTAGAGCGGGCGGTCGGCCTGGCATCGCGTCCGACAGAACGCCGGATAATTGAAATACCTGACGGCAGTCACGAGAGACAGGATTGGGCTCGGGTGCGCTGCACTGCTATCTAACGTAAACATTTTGATGAAATGTTTGTCATGGTTTAACGGCTATTTTTACAACTAGCTCTTCTGCAGTGACGCGCGTTACTATATTTTATGACAGATATTAATACAGACTTATTTTCTCTAATTCATTGCATATCACTTCCGTTTGTGACTGACATTGGATCACCTTGTAATCTTGTTTACAAACATGTTTTTATAAATATCTCTAATATCGAGCGATTCATATTTTTAGTTCGTGAAATAAAATACACTATCTTAACACAATCTTTATCTTTAAACTAAACAGCATTTTCACATTAAAATTCTTGATCTTAAATAGCAGTAAGTACCTTTCAATAAACTTTACAACAAACCGATAAAGCAGCACTAAATAGGTACTATTGAAGTATCGATATTCCACGTTGATCCACCGACAGCGGTTGCAGTGAACACTCTACTAAAACCGCATTAATATCGATAATAGCCTATACTTAGATACTATAACAACCGCTATGTTCGCATAAAGACGATCGTAATTCGCGTCTTCGCCGGCCCCCGCTCAACTGGCCTTTGTCCGTATTGTGACAGGACCAGAAACGAGATGATATTTCATATGAGACGACTTTTCAAACACTTGTTGTTTTTATTTCCAGTTCTATTCAACGCAGTTCGGAGCGAACGCAGCCAGAGCACGTATTGTACATAATATTGTACTGTAATTCGATATTGCCCCGATGATAATACTCAGTTATTGTAGAGTTATGTTTATACTAAAGAATGTCATATAATACTGAACGCAATTCATTCAATTCGGTTAATTGAACGTAAATGACACGCAGTGTGAATTTTTCTTCATATTCATCTTCATTAAACGTTTAAGATTGATTACGTTCTCTATTAGAAGTGAAACGAGTTTACCGACCTCGAATGTTTCTATACAAATTAAATTTCAGTTTACGTTTCGTATCTAAAGACTAAAATCTGAGCAAACATTCTGCGGTAGAATTTGAGACATACCTTTAAAATGTCTATCAAATTCAAGTCGGTCTGTAAATAGTGGAATGAAACGAGTCGTTTTAATAACGTTGCAATGAATGTAAGTCTAGACATGTATACACATCTGTACAGCTGTACAGCTCTATTCAACATAAACATGAGCTAATAGACGGGCAGCGTCTCCATTACACAGCGCTATGTTACAGTGGCGAGCTCCAGATTAATCAACGTACTATCTACAGCATTGATGACGTACCCTAACTACTAATGTTAACCTGTTGATTCCCTAATTCCGGTGTTATAATAAACGAAATAGACTCGGGAACAATGTAATTGTTGAATATGTAGTAGCCGGTAAAAATGAGATTTTGATCTCTTAACGTCCCGTAGTCTTTTTATAAAGCAGTTAGGCGTTGCTGGAAGGAAGGTATGGGGTTTTATTTCTTACAGATGCTGCAGTAAATATTAGTTTAACAGCCAAAGCTATGCTTTTAGGGAAGTTGTTAATTGTACCAATCTATTAAAATAATTATGAAATTAATCAAAATCAAATAACGTAATTACTTTAAAATGAAGGCTTGCAAGACTGTTATTAAGAACGTTTAATATTTATGTAAACGTGCGAAACTTAGAAAACCAATTTCAGGTTTAGTATTAAAAATACAAACGACTGAATAAGCGAAGTTAATAAAAATAAATTCGGAACTGGAAGAGAAAATTCACTATCGACTCAAAATATCTAAAGTCAAACAGAAAAGAGTAAAAGCAGTTTTATTTTACGGAACCATATTAAAACCTCGTTGCCGGGACTAACAAAACACTGTCTTTAAGCGGGTTACGATAAACGTATACCAACGTTATAAATACTGGTATATTTTTCGTTTTTATATCGGTTCACCGAGTCAAAAGGCGGCGAAAGGATTATATCGGCTGGTTTGGCGGCAACATCCACGCGTACTAAAAACATATTGCCCTCACCAATCCTCGTGCTTAAACAACGTTTTGCAAATATACACCGTGTAACATAGTTAACGCACATCCTGAAACTACTTTGTTCAGAATCGATAACAGAATCCATTTCATTTATAAAAATAAATATTTTTTGTTACCAAAATTTATTTAAAAATAATTAAATTGTAGACACTATTTTCATAAAGCACTCGAAGTAAACGAAAATGAGCCTTAAGTCGATGCAATAAGGCTAGAGGGGTATAGGCTATAAATAACGTATTGAGCAATAGGGCGCCCACGCGTTTTGCCAATTATTTGTACAAATTATTCTGACAATATGTAATAAAAACAAATATCTAAGAAAATGATAAAAATGTTTCAATACATTAATTGTGGATAAAAAAGGATATTCTTTTTGGGGTGTCTGTGGATGTGCGTTATTTCCGTTACACGTTGTATAATTTAAGCGTGGTTTTAAAATATCAAACAACAAAATGCAGCGGCAGTAACAAATAGTAAATCTCAAAAATCGTATCAACATTCTAGAGTAACATTTACTGTTATTAAATTGTTTATGTTACGTGTGGAATTCAAGAATCAATTCTGTTGAAGATTTATGCCCAGTTCTGATTTAATATAACATTGTAATTTAAGATGTAAATGTAATTGGAAACACGCGTTTATTAAGCCCTTGAGACTTAAATGGATATCTCGAACTTGAACTTACATTGCTAGACTTAGAACTACCAGATGAGCTTAAAGACTTACTTAGAAACGAAGACGAAATTTCTGAACACTTTAAAATAATATGCAAATGTCATACAAAGAAATAATTTTTACATGAACTAAACCCAGTTTATACAGGTAAACAATCAAATGAGAAGTTATGTGAGCGTAAGATAAACAATGCACTGATGTACAAGTATGTAGAGTACAGAGTGAATTCGGTCCGTGCTGCATATTTGATGCGCGCGATGCCGCCGCCGGACGAACAATATTTACCTTAAGACAACAACAGAGAGTGACATCATCGCTACTAAACTTACTGGATCGTGTTTGTTTAATGCTATCATTTGAATCTGCATGTGCATCGGGAGACTGAAATAAATGCCATACTTCAAAAGAATTCTTATTTTCTTTGTCTCCGTTTAAAAGGTGTAATGTATCAAAGTGTGTGTATTGTTTTAAATGTAAACAACTTACTACTTATTATTAACTCATAAGATAGCTATTCGAAAAACATATTGATTCAATATTACTTTTATGGATACAGCTGCTTTTAAATCTTCAGTTATCAGACTTACTGTGTCCTTTTCTCTATTAAGAAAAACAGGTGCATGTTTTTTTTACAGAATCTTTTACATATTTTCTTAAAACTATAATACATTTAAAATAAAGATATTTTAAAAGAAAGACGAATGACGACAAGAAAGACGCATGGTTGATCAGTACAGATGGATTAATTAATTTGCGCAATATCTCCTCTAGCTATTATACCAAAAGAAAATAATACCCTATCATATAATAGATCATTATCCATAACAAAGTTTTTCAAATATACATCACAACCCAATGATAACAAAAGCACATACGATATGTTATGACATATCTAAGATAGACACATCGGTGCCTATATTACTTTTAAAGCTTCATCTACAGCGTTCGATACGGTATCTTGTGGGAAATCATTTAGCATCAAATAGTATACAATTTTAAATCCAAGGACCACGCATGACACTCATGGCTTGCATTCTAATTTATATGACGCTGTCATTACGAATGACTTCGAATTGCAAATTGATGACGTGTCCAGTCGATCTAGTTTTATAGTCGTATATACCCATTCGTGGGCGATAAACCTTAAAGGGTATGCCGCAAGGTACGCTCCTTGGTCCGGTTATAATTGCAAATAAAAAGATACGATATTGTCTTGAAAGTATTTAAGAATAGTCTCTTATTGCAAAATAAGTAATACTAAATATACTCGTACAATGTAAAAATACGAAGTGTTTATAAAGGAATCTTATTACAACGAGACATTACATTACCGCTGTTCATTATGCTTTATTATTCAAGGTTAAGTTTACATATTAGGTATTCTGGTAATGACCTCAGACACTACATGCTTAATTAATATTCTACTTCATTAAATACAGAAAACCTCTGCGAATGAATCCGATTACGTGCAGGTTATCTACTAATATTCTAAGGTAGAGAGAATAAGTGAAAATTTCCAGGTATTTTCCCCCAGCTAACTTATTTAAACAAAATGAATAGGATTTGCATAAGTTTGACCGTTAACTTAGTCACACAGGAAACAAAACAGCGAGAAGTATTATGTATATCGTTACTTAATATAATCTTCCTGACGAATAAATCAGATTACAGAGGTTCATACATTTTAATCAGATTGCTGGCGACACGTGCGGCTAGATAAAAACGTATAGAAAAATAATCAAACTTTTACAACACGCATTTTTTACACGAGAGAGGGTTTTGTAATGTGGGTTGTCTGATTTACATTTTCATTTGAAACAGATAAATTGTTACTGGGTGCAGCGCGGGGAACTTTACAATTTATTGCAATTGTAAATGAAGCATCGATACCTTTGGGATTTGTTTTGTCTTACGTTAATTGAGTATTTTTGTGTTTAGTTTACAGTACAGTGCTTTTGTCCTGTTTTTCCACTTGTCTATGAAAACTCTAGAAACTTGTCATTATTTTGAGTGTTATGTAAGTGTAAGAAGTCAAATGAATATATTTACATATAACGTGCTCTTACTAAAGGAACTCCCAGTATAACGTAAACTAACCGGCGTCTTAGCTCTGCAACCCTTCGGAACCAGGTCGACTATAATGACCTAGATAATCCTTTAAAACATAATAAACCTCTTTACTCAACAGTTTACAACCTAACGACTCATAGACACACTAATTTCTACATAACATTTTACGCAAGGAAATCATGACTTGGCAAAATCATCAATGTAATTGTAACGTCTGGAATTAATATGTCATCGTGCGTAATAAGTCATGAAACATTCAAACAATAACTAAATACTTATGTCACCGCAAAACTTCACGTCACGAATACATTAGTAGGTGAAAGCGATGAAATATTATTAAATTTTTCGTCAACGTGGCGTATCTAAACGTCGTCGGCATGCAATGTAAACGTATTAAATCTATTGTTCACGAGAAACAGCTCAATTCAATAGTTGAAAGTCGCTTTGGTTTACTATTGTTTCCACCATGGCTCTCAATCAAACAAAAAATAAATTTGCCTAAGGGCATTGTCTAAACCGATTATGCCCGCAACCCAAGTGAATGTTTAAAGAGGTCGGGGTACCGGGTATATTTAACGGTTGCGATGTAAGCGCTATCGACGGGACATGATCAATAAACATGATTTATCTAATTAGTTTTGTAATTTGAGGACCTTGTTCTTTCTCGACTTTGTTTTGTATGAATAACAAGTAATACGATACGTAAAGGATTAAAGCTATCTGAGACATGCAGAGCCTAAAAGATTTTGGCTATTACAAAAACATTGTCCTTAAATTGCTAAACCTCAGAGCAATGTCTGTATACACGCAGACACGACTTCACACGAGATATAAAAATAGTAGAAAGCATTTCTGCGCTCGGACGCGTCGTGCAAAACAGGGCAATTTAATTAGAGGCCAACGGTTTATCAAAAGGTGTCAACGTTGTTAGACTACGTACACTTCATCACAGAAAAAAAGTGTATCGTCGAAGATTTAGAACGATTTACTCACGCATTTCGCTGTCATCTTGGAAAAATTCCGAATAAAGAATGATGAAATGTAGATACTCCACGTACGTATGAGTATCATTTGTAAATGTCTGACGTGAGACGACTAACACATGTCGTTCTATTAAAATTATTAGCTATGTAGGACGATCACGATTTCCTTAAAGCATTAACGTACTATCAATTGCGACGTCTGGCTCGCGCATGTCATTTCAATTAGCGCGTAAACATTAATTAACTTTGTCATCATTTAGGTAACCTACAACGATTATTTTAATTATGTGTAACATACACTGATTAACCCAGTAACTTAAATAACAAAATTAGGCAAATTATTCTCTTAATTAGTCGGATAGACTGTTGAAAACATTTCTTATCATAAAAGTTCAGGGAAATAGCGAATCTTATTTTATTACATAAAACGATCTACATAATAAGAAAAGAGATTATATCGCCAGCTGGGAAGTTAAATAAATAAACCGCACAAAAATTCCTTCTCACGATACAACGGTACCAACGCACGCGCACGTTGCTTAGGGCATTGCGATAAAATTGTCGTCTCCCTCTGTTATTTTGTTTTTGACAAAAGTGCGAGTGAGAGACAGCAATGCAAATGAGCCGCCGGAAAAAACGACCGTTCGGCTCAGTGTGGCGACTCACAGTGATTGATTAGATGCACCTTCTTCTTCTGGAATCGGCGTTTACGTGGAAACGGACGAGTCTGCTCGCCCCCATTGTTTGTCCGTTTCGACATGGCCTCACATTATTACAATGGTTCTCGTTTTGCTGGACGATGGAGCAATAAATACGTCGTAAACTTAGTGCGCGCACATAAATTCCTGTACCGGACTCATAATGTGACTATTTGATGACAGCGCTGTCTTGAAGATACAGCATAATTTCTAAAGGAAATATGTACCAGGTATGAACTAATTAACAATAACGTCAATTAAACTAATTTGTTAATTATTGTTCTATTGCCAAGAAAACTTGAAAACTCATTAGTATAAACACGTATCGTAGCTCCATCTATCGCAAAAACAGCGCAACGCGTATGCTAACAGACGCTTGTTTAGTAATTACCATTTACGATAGCGATATCAATAGTAGTATTGAACAAATTAAAATGCAACACGGGCATTTGTGTATAGTTACATATTTAAAACAGAAATAAAAACACTATTATAGCTGTAAATAAATTAACTCTATAATGCCCTATGTTTACTTTCACAGTTCACGGCCGCAATTGGGAGCGGTTCCGACACAATAGCGCCATCTCTTTTCTGCTTCTTAAGACTTGTAGTTGTGACGTGATGTTTTGTCTCTGTCTGGTGGTGATTTATAGTAACTGAAGCTTTACATAACCGCGGCGGCTACTTACTACATGTTGTGCTAGTGCCAGTCCGTTTATCATGATTATGACGCTATAAAATAATTATTTTATCTCGTTTGCACACAGCTTATCGTGGAGGAGTTTCAAACTTTATGTCTCTAACGCCTATTCAGGAGTTAAGAACATAATTAACACGAGTCTTAATGGAATACCTAAAATGTAGAGCTTCGATCCGTGTTGTGTTCAATTTAATAAACTTAATATAACGTTAACTTATTTAAAAGGTGTAATAAGCCGTTTAAGCTGTCCTAATAAGAACTAATTAATTCCTTCTCAATAAATTCTAATTAAAACAAATATGCATTAAGTTATCCACTACAACCACAAGAGTACAATGAATGAATACAGAGTTATCAATGCAAATAATCTAGTAAAGGTTTTGCATGATCGTACATTGCAATTAAATTAGAAATTAGAAAACGTGCAACTTTCTCGTAATTGATGCTCCTGATAGTACGCAGTACGCACCTGTGGCGGCGGGTGAATAAGCGAAACTAATTATGAGCCGACCACCGCACCACAGACAGCCCACTAAGAAATCATCGCGAGTATCGCAACGCATTCAGTTCAACGCTCGACACATAAACAATATCGACGTCACGATTTACACGATTCAAACAACCAACTAGACAAGACAAATCGCCTCTTAACAAATTTATTTTCACTTTATATCAAACATTTTGAAGGGTCAACAGCCACAGAATAACGGACAAATGTGCCAATGAAATACTTATAATGTTATGCTAATAGATATGAACGATTTACGTTAAACAGATACTTGTGGCAGAGTCGACTTACCGGCTCGACTCGAGCATCATTTTGTGGGGCCTGTAAACAAAAAAATGTATACTTTAACAAAGGGAGAGTTACCGATTCATTACACACTCGGATAGTTGGTACACATAATATGTCTGCGAATGTTGTTAACACATGATGCGTCACTTGCAATGCGAGCATGTGTGCGAAAACAATAGATCATTAACAAAAGTAAATCAAGTTTTATGAAAATGTTAGTGCGACGACCTGTGTACTACGGCCGATCGGTATTAATCTGGAAAAGGTTGCAGACTTTTAACCATCACGTATTAAGCGATCACCTTAGGGAAAAATATTTATTACATTTTGTATAACCCGAAGAGTATTTTATTGAGGCAATCTTTCAGATGGATTATTTTATGGTGGTTCCTTATTTTTTGAGTGCGTTTCTTTATGTGGTGTTTCAGTTACTCGAAATAATATTAAGCAAATCGTATTCGCAGCAGTAAGGTGAACAAGACTGAATTTCTTGGAACGTTAATTTTGTGGTTTAGTCCAAGGTTGCGATACGAAGTAACCGGAGCGGTATGAAAACCTCGTTCCAACGTCTTCACTAAAGCTGTCGACCTAAATAATACTTTGTTTTGTACTAGACTAGCAGTAAAAATAAACGTACACCTAAAAAACATTCAATAGGAGTTTCGTCCTGATTTTACTTTTTGTTCATGAATAATTTACCCTTAATCAATTTGTATTTTTTATGTTATAATAGATTCCATTAATTACGTAAAACAGGTTTTATACCGATGATATAATTGAATACCGGGTTTTTAATGAGTTACCGTGAAATATACAAATAAAGGTAAGTCAATAAACACTGTTGCTAGCGAAAACCATACGTTACGTACTCTTGAACTTTTTAGCTAATAAAACACAATACATACATGCCAAGTATGAGCCATAAAACTCTCAATTAATGGTATCAGAAAACAATAACAGTAGGGAAAGTAACAAGCTTATCTAGCGATCATGTCACGCGAGTGATATTCCACTCGCCATAACCCGCAGCCAAGGTCGCGGGGGTCAATGCTTGACGCCGACGCACACAACACACGCTTATCTCTTATCAATCCGCGATTATTCCGAGGCTTAACTGCAGCAGTCTGATATTATATCATATCGCCGATACTATCAATTTAAGATATCATAGCTTTTCATTTAGTTGCGAATCGCGTTGCGTGATAAACAATGCCTTGATCGTGTACGTGTGTACATCTTTCTTTTCCATTTACACGTGGCTATAGATATAGCTGATCGTTTCAGAAGGTAAAGGACACTTGTACGGTAATATCGATCGTTGCAAGTAAGTCGAGAATTCGGATACAAAATCCGACCACAATGCGGCTAATATCCACGACGGGACAGGAACAATTGTGTCCTGGGAAATAGTCACTACGGCATAGAGCCTATCACTTCAGACCACATCCTGTCATCCAGTTGTGCGGTCAAGTCTATGCCACATGATATATTTACTTTCAAATACAAAGTTATACGAACTTCAATGTTTTAAACTGAGCGACCGCCGTTTACTATAAAACCGCATATGAGCCATAAAATGAAAATAAAACGTACAAATGAAATACAATAGAACAATTTTTCTGCGTATAAATTCCAGTAGACTGTATTGTTTTTGTTGCTATGGATTTACTTTAGTCAGTAGATATAGTGTTATTGTATAGCCATTCACTTATTTATTGCTGTATGTGCACAATAAACGCTTGAAGGCATTTGTATAAGTAGTAATTTATAAAAACAAACGATGCCGTTCTTGTATTCAATAAATCAAGGCAATAGAAAACGGAACAACCGAGACTATCGGGACTACCCGACATGTTGTCAGAGCAGGTAAATTTGCAATTGCCCGAACTTCAGTCAACTTGCCCTAAAAAAGGTTCAAACAATTTTGAACCTTCATAGTACCGCCATTACTTAGCATCCCCTATCCAAAAACATATGGTGGCCAGGCTAATTTGTGCTTTACATCCCAAAACGATAAAGACTGGAGTCCATTGCTTGCTGTCCGGTTTATGAATGAGGATGTCGGTATCCCACAAAGAATACGAGGGATAAAAACTATTTGTGAAGAAAAATATGGGTTCCACAAAAAATCTGAAAATCTAATTATTGTTTTGTTAATGTTATTTCTAAAACGACAAGTTCAACAACTACTGTTGCTAGGGAAAATTAGCCTCGTAAAACGATTCACTGTTTCATTATGTTGTTGAAGAAGGTGCAATTAAATTACCATTTGCATATGAATTGCAAATTAACGATTTATAACGTCAGGCTACAGGCATACACACTGAATTCAGTCGCTTGCTTTAATTAAATGCGCTGCTGATACGGACGACGAAAACGACAAAGGGTTTAAAATAAACTACACGTAAATTGTTTTAATTTCAACGTGCTATTTTCGTCTATAATCTCACTCGACGAGAAGCCATACCTTTAAAACTCATGTAAAGGCCTATTATTCTATAGAGCCTTAGCTATGTTAACTTTGCGATTAAATTTACATTGTAAAGATGGATGGATTCCAGATTTTAAGATAGTCATTTAAAAACCATGTATCCCTTTCTTTTGAAGCCTCTTAATTCACAATTCCCATTCTACTCAAGTTAAGAACCTTTTTACATCGCCAGTCGGCTCAATGGCCTGTAATTTTGTTTTGATGAATTAGCCAAACGGCGGGATACTAATAATTGAGGATGGACGGACAACGCCGAAACTGTTTGAGCCCTTCAATTTATAGCGGATGTATCGAAAGCTTTTTGCAAATAAAAATATGGAATTTTCGGAAGAGGGAGTTCATCGCTCGCTTGATAGCGTTAACGACCTTGACGTTTATGATTTCGAAGAATTGTGTGTATAGCAAGGTTAAGTACTAAATACTTTCTTGAAAACTTTTTGTGGACCGTCGCAAAAAGCTCAAACAATTTTTTACCGTATTTCTTCGCGATCTGTAAACACAGATGAATCTGAACATAATTTAACGCAAAAAACCATTTATAAAATTTGAATCAGTCAAAACTTTATTTAGACGTCAGTAAAACAAAAATTGCAATTGAGGTTAATGACAACACAATAAAGTTGTGTCGTAAATATGATACGCTGTCGGGATACTAACCCTGTGAGAGGACAATGGAAAGAATATCTCTAGGGTCTCATTAGCGGAGCGGGCGAGGCATGCTGCGGTAGGGAGCCAGTCGCACCAAACACCACTCCTCGTAAGAAGGGCCTTATTAGTACGCGGATGGGTGTTTTGACTATTTGTTACTGTTGAACTTCTCTAAGCTAGCACTAAACTTTAAGTACTAAATATAAAGTCCCGTCCGTATAAAATTTAACCATCCCTTAGCAAATTCCGTCAGAGTAAAGGACAATAATATTCCGCTAATGAAAAGTAAGAAGATAGACGAAGTCCTCCCGTAACTATGTAATAAAATCAACGTAGTAAACGAGTAGTTGAAAGAAGCAAGGCGAACTTTTGAACATGAAGGCAGCGTCTTAGAACAAATAGCAGGGGACTAGGTCTGAGCCCGCTGAATTCTGAACGAGTAAGCTTTTTAGATAACATTCAACGAACGCGGAAAGGAAGTTGTGTACAAATAATCATAATTATTTTGTAATTGTGTGCGGTGTTCAGCGTACCGTGTCAAAGCGATGCTCGCACGCATCCAAGGAGGGATGTACTCTGTCGGCACAATTTATGACAAACTTAGGTAATTCCATATCCGAGTCGAGTAGTGTAATTAGTGTGGGCAACCGATCAGTTTGGAATATAACCCGGCCTTACAGACGCACAGTAGTCATGTAAATCAAAGAGCAAACAGTAATGACTTGCGGAGATTACCGGGTTGGATGCGAGCGCGCCGGCTTTAATGTGTGCTAACGTGTGAAGCCGGCCTAGATAACAATATACTTGTCACTGCACTACAGCTGTAGCCCGACAAACGAGTTCTCAATATACGCACGATACTTTACGAGATATATTCTGTAGATATTAACGTGCATATACTGCAAATTGCTGGAAAAGGATTAACAGCAATTAAGACAAAAGGAAAAATATATTAGCTTTGTCCATAAGTAGAAACCTTCATTAAAAATTAAAACGTGACAAGTAATTTAATTAACGTCAAGCGTTATATCGATATGAATGAAACTAGATAGGATTACTAAAACACAATACAATTTTAATGTTAATTAATCAGTTTAAAGCAGCGGGACGGGCGCGTGCAAGCGTTGGGATTGAAACTGGTAAAGCGAGCGACCACCCGGTTCGACCAGACGAGTTGCCTTCGTCGACCTTGCAGCTTTCGATACTTCAAACTATCCATTACCTATCGTTATACATTTCGCTACCAATCTACTTTTATTCTAACGTCAACTTTCGCTGACCATCAGCTGATAAACAGCTGACGAATAGTGACGAATGACGAACTCCGTCACTTGTTTCAACATCTCAAATCGTTAAATTTGTTCAAGAAAGCGTGGGAGTTTATTATTAATTCACAAAATCTATTTCCGAGCATTGACTACATCGAGGCAGTCATTAACCTCAACATTTCTTTGTGTTTGGTATCGAAATTTCCCATATCGTTTACCATTTTAATATCATAGTATAATACAATCCTGAGACATCAAACAGCGCAATTACGCTGTGATTGAATTCGATTACGAACGCGATTATGTTTGCAATAACTTTAACCAATAATGATTACATTTGGTATATGAAAATTGTAAGTAATATTAGATTACGAAAATAGTTTTACATTACGATGTAGAATGATGGAAATACAGGATTAAGCACGCAAAGGCTTCGGGCCTAAAACACAAGTTTATTCCTTAAATAAATGTTATTGGAGTAACTGTAGCATGTGCGTAAGAAACGGATTCTGCAAGGTATAAAAGTCTATCTTTTTCGTCAACATTCAGGGTTAGGTTGTATCAATTAATTCTTGTCGAGATCAAACTTTAGCAAATATTATGATTATTTGCAGAGTTTCTTATAACAGCTTATTTTAACTTCTGTCTAGAAAACAATTCTGGTCAGTTAAAGATAAAGGACCTGTCTAAAAAATGACAAAAGGTTTACCTTTTATTCTTGAATTTAATATAAAAAAATATGTACAATAAAATACAAAACAGGTTTACGTTATAAAATAAAATTGTTTATTCGATTTAAGCGCATCCCGCAGACATTACAACTGAAAGCAATTCGAGAAATAAGGTCCGAGGGATTTACGATCGATTAAAGAGTTCATTTACATAGGTATGGCGTCTCCATTTGTTTTTATCAAGCTAAATGCTTTAAAAGTTAAATACATTTATATATTCACGAGACGGTGGTGTACCTACTGTTCAGATGTTTTACGAAACACAACAGTATTAGTTCTGACTGGGGTATTAGCATCATTGATTTAAAGTTTCAAATGCTTATTAAACTAGCTGGCAGTTCCCGCAAAAACGTCCGCGGACAGTCATAATTAAAAAATATATATTTTGGTGCATGTACTGTACCTAAACACCTATTGATACAGATGACTGCGGTAAGAAACGGTTATTGCAATATAATTATTATTTAAATGAATAGATGTAAAGATATCAGAAAACCTTATCCTTTCACATTTTCAAGAAAAACAGTTTGATGTGTCGAAGATATATCTTAAAGTTTAATCATAAATATTTAAACTATTAACATTCGTTAAAATATATTGCCTTATAGACGCAGTCAGACGCTTGTTTTTAATGCAAGTAACATTATACGCGTCGATAATATTTATTTAATACAATATTTATAGCATTTTGGTATGATGATATTATGATACAGAGATAAGATAACGATAATATGTGAATAAGTTTACTGTTACCATATGTGTACTGGCAATATTTTTATTCGATAGATTACAACACATATTTTTAGACAAGAATATATACGGCTACACTCTTCCTCAGTTTAGTTTTGTTCATCCTGAAATCAAAACAAAATAATTCGAGGCGAATGAATACGGTCGCAAGTTAGTCGATATTTAATTAAGGTCACGTGTGATTGTAATATACAACACACACGGAAAAGATAAGGGTTGAGCGTTAAGCGACGCATCAGGCACATCATTGTCCCGACATGACACCTTTCGTGCGCAACCCTATCGATTCCTTCGTTACCGTGTCCCAACTGTGAATTAACTTTTCCCCAACCCACCACACGAGCACAATCGAGAAGCAGATTCATAGAATTTCCAATCAAAATGTAAATTTCAACCCAACTATTTTACATTCATCCATTCATTTGTCTGAAACTGGGACCGAGGTGAAACGTATTGTATCGGACTCTTCATTACAATATTTCTTTATTGTAGGCGGTAATCGCGACGTTGCTGTGTATACGGACATTTTTTACTTGGTAAGTAAGTTCTGAAACAGTTATTGCCATAACAGAGGCGATTTGTCAAATTTATTGCGTTTCCGCACTCACAACAGTAAGTTACTACCTATTTAATAGCCTGTTATATATTTCGTGTGTATAACCAAATTTAAAGAATGGGACTGAAGTTTTGAAACTTTACTTCTTTTATAATTTGTTGAATTTGTAGATACAGCTGTGTAAGTTAAGTAAAGTGATTAGTGAGGTACGCTACAGATGTTCATGAAGATATATGTACAATATTCTTGTAGGGGAATAATATCAATTGAAAAGAACATTACCTACATAAACTGGTACATCAGCTGCAATCATGAGACAACACGCTATCATAAAGTAAATCAGCATCCAGAGCCAGCGCGGGCGCAGCCGTCATGCTCCTTCCCCCATTATCATATAATTTGCGTCCACCGCCATAAATACAACACTAAGACTACTAGGACACAGCCAATAAACACGCATTATATTGACATTTAAGACCGCATTAAAAAAACAGAATAATTAAAGTTAGCTGCAGTCATAGACCATACGATTATTTGCAGTGTAGCGGTCGTTGAACTATAAGCTTGCTGTATGTCTTTGAGCAGTGCCAATGTACTTACATTCTGTGTTGGCACGACTTGAGGCTCTGATGACACAGTAATAGATAAGAGAATGAGGACTTTCGGAAACATTTACTGCGGAAACTTATGTTCAATTACGAATATCATATGTAAAGATTCAATTAAGGGATTTAAACTTGTATAAAACTTTAGTAATAAGCAGGATGCTGAGCATTTTCTGGAAATAACTTAGAGGGTATGGTTTATATTGCAAATTTTGCTACAAACATTACATGATAGAGTACTCACCTTTTATTATGATTACAAGGCAAGCCCTTCCTTTTACCGTTATCCAATAAGTACAAATAAATTTGTACATTTCATTTCGTCCGAGTGTCTGCCTGCTTGTAAAACAAAGACCAGATCGCGATAGGAGCTGGTTCACAACAATATCTGTTTGAAATCAGGTCAACCGCTCCTAAGATCCACATCAGCTTACGTTTCCAACACAGTTACTTACCAATACTATACGAAACTACAAAATGGCCGTAAACTTTTACAAATGGATCATTAAAATATTGTCCTTATATGACGACCTATATGGAAATTTTTGTGCACACAAGGAAAATAAATATAGGTCGTTGACGAATCGGCATAAAGTTCAAGACACATAATGACATTAAGCATTCAGGGTTGTCGGTTGAGGCCTAGATTCTGTGTTATTGACGCCGCCGATCATTTGTCAAATCTTGTCTCATAACCAAAATAGCAATTATGTAGAGAACATGTAACGATTGGAGCATGAATACCATCAATCATGGCGATCGGCGGCCATGACGATAATGGAGCTTATTAAACATGTAACAAATTCGCAACGCTTTCAAATTTCGACGAGAGCGCGTCTCGTAAGGCGGCGCGGGCCGTGCGGGGCGCCGCGCTCTGGACACCGGCCAACAACTCTACCTACTTCAATCTTTAATGCATTTGAACTATTTTATTACAGCAATGTATACAAACACGAAATATACACTTATTTCTCGATTAAAAGATATGATAAGATGTCATTTGACGCTACATTATGTTGGCTAGAAAACGAGATATTGAGCAAGCCTGTTGCGAAGTGTTTTTAAGTACCTATTACAATTTAAAAAATATTAAATATATTTTTATTTCTTTTGTAAATACATTTTATTGGTACATTAAGACAAACAAGTAAGTATATACCTACGGAGGTATGTGTTGTACCTATATATTGTACAATGGTCAGGTATAATACGCATATCGGTAACTAGCGATGATGTCACTCTGATTCTATAGCGAATCAAGCGAACACTATAAAAGCCAGTTGTATAGCTATAAGACCGACACAAAGGCAATCGCTAAATATGGTATTTTAATAATTATCATTCTGACTTAGGTTATTATTGTCAGTTTGTTCGGTCCGGCTGCGTTCTCTCAAATGTTGCACAACTACGGCACTAAAATTACTCACGGTTTTAAGATCGGCCGTATTAATACCCACTCCTTAGCAGGAGTTGAAATTAAAAGATTTATTGTTATAATTAAAATTGGTCATAAAAATGGCGTGGCATTCGTTGATGGTTAAATAAAATTAATGGTTGTAAACGCTAACAATTTTCCACGGACGGTGCGGCGGTTCTGTCGCGACTCGTGCTGTCAGCGGCGATATTTCAAGATAAGCTACTTGGCCGTACGCTTCGCTCCCGTGTTCCGTTCCCACGCGGCCACGCAACAAATAACAACACCACATTACCGAATCATTTATAAAAGCTACTCCAAATCAGAGGACGTGAGCGTGAATTTAATGTGTATCAACTTCTGCGAAGTAAACATTGTTACTATGAAGCAAACGGCTCGTTCTACTAAGTTGACCTACAAACATTGATTAAGTGATTTAACAGTTTGTTTAGCAATAGAGCGTTGGATGTTTTACTAGGAAGTTTTTATCAAAGATGACGTCAGTGGTTTTAACGTGACAATGGTGCTAGGATGATATGGTAGTAAGGAGTAACGGAACTGAGTGTGAGTGGCGGTCCTCGACCCGCGCGGTGGCGTCGGCGGCTGCGCAACCGCCTTGACCTGCGAACTCATGCTGGCTTCCTATTGCTTACTGCAAGCGGAATTACAGAACACGATTATTCACAAATAAATCCGAGTAAATACACCGTGACTTTTAGGTCGTTTTAAAAAAGCAGCCCAGTTCATGTATCCAATGACTAGTAAACGTTTATAATAAAAAAATATGTTTTTTTTAAGATTTGAATGAATAAAAATATTATTCATTATTATGACACAAGGCAGTTTTACGAACACTCTGTAGTGAGCGCGGTCCGAACCTTGTGCCAAAGGGGCCGCGCGGGCGGCGCGGCGGCGTCTTATCACAGGTCATTCACCTTAGCGTAAAACAGCTGTCTTACTATTGCAATCATAATGTTCGCAGTAAGTATGTAGCATGTATCTTCAACAGTTTGATACGTAAACATTTTTAACAGGATGTTTCATATTTCCAATGTATTATTTATTTTTTTCATGCATATTATTTTAATTAATGATAAAAAAATTATATTCGCGCCTAGAGGTATTTTATGACGGATACATTGTGTGGACGACTTTTTTAAAACGACCTAAAAATCACGGTGTATAAAGCGATCAACCTTTTAGAACCTCTTTTACTTAAGCCGGACTTATCTGTACTATGGAGTTTAGATGAATAACATAACATGCAGTTTGATTATTTGATACAAGATATTTACCACCGATCAAAATACTTACACCAACAAATCGACCGTAAATATGAGCACTTAATAACTATTGAAACCAAATTGAACTTAGTTGATTGTTCGCCGATCTGACGGATATTAAGCATGATATTAGCATTATAATTGATGTTTATTAACGCGATGGTGAATCGTGCGCCACATTAAATGCGCCGATCGATCACAAGTTACTTGATACACGATTGCGTACAGGCATGCTTGTGAAACAATAGTCACACTACCGCTTTGTGCTACTAGTCTCGGTAAGTCGGTAACAAATGATAAACAGATGTCGAAACAAATTTTAAATTCATGACGGCGGCGGCGGAGACGAATTGTTAACTACGTTTATTTTGTGTTTCATAATTAAAATATTCTGCTTTATGAGGAAAGATTTTACTTGAAACTTATTATGCATTCGATACAGGATAAGTAAGTGTAATTGTTTAGCATTTTTTGCATATTATCCTTACTAAGGTAACATTTGAACTTATAATGAATTCTGTGTACATTTTTGTTGCATGCTTTGGCTAATTATGGCTTATACAAATTGTCATTTAGGTAAATCCCCGATGAATATAAATCAACAGGAACTTGACGAGTACATTCTATATTGTTAGTTATATGAATGATTCTACTATCTAAATATGGTAAAACGGTACAGGCCACTAAGAGCTTAGTTATCAAAGACGCATGAATTCAATTCGATATGACAGTTTGATGACTATCATACGCAAATATGTATTTATATTTTTCATATGTACTATATGTAGCTCTAAACTCTATGCCCCTCAAAGGTACTTCAGGCTAATAACACAAGCAGTTCCTACCGCTTGAGGTCAATTACAGCAAATAATGCAAGGTTCAATGGCCGTATTAGTACATAAGTGACGTCATCGGTCTAGTACGACAGATCTATTTTACTAACAGACTTACAATTTGCGCGGGACGATAATCCGCTGATGGAGAACATCCTGCGTTTTTATGTCTTACAATGGCACAATTATATTGTTGTATTATCAATTAAGTAATTGGGGACTTGTTGACTGAGAGGATTTTGGTATCAGAATATAGATCAAAGCAAACTCATATTAGTAACGAGGAATCTATAATGCAAGTAGGTACATATTATGGCATCTACAAATAATTAAAGTACAAGGAATTTAAATATATATACCGTAGAACCTAAGAAAGCATATTAAAGATTAGCAAGCAATTTAAAAACTATGAGTCTGATCATACATATAAATTATACATATATTCAATAACTGTGCATTAGAAAAAAATCCCGACTGCTGATAAATTATTTCGCTTAATTCATAACAGTAAAGTTTCCCAATATCGAATCGCCTAAAAAAGAGCAACAAAACTATGAAAACTCACGCACCTACAATTCGTATTTACAGTCAGCAACGCAATCAGACATTCAAAACAATCGAATTCAATGGATTGCTGTTTTGCTATAAGGTAACAAAATAGGCTTGACACCTAGTATAAAAAGGGACAAAACATACTAAATACAAATTCCTATTTCATAGAGCTTTTGTTGTTCCTTTGCCAGGCAAAACTCTCCTCTAAATCCAATACGTTAATGAAAACATTAACATTTCGCAAATGGGATAGTTAACCGACTTCTACTGCTAACTCTACTCAATAGTACAACAACACTAGTACACTAGGTTGCGTGTACGCGATCGACGCAGGCGCATAACGGTACGCGTGCATCGCCGGATACGGTGCGCGTCATCCGGCCGCGCCGTACGTCACCACAACATCAATCAGCGCGGCAATTGCGAAGCGTGCCGTACGCCCGGACTCTTCCTGTGTTGTACACACGTCGTACACTACTGATTTTCTGGCAGTTATCTTTAATACGACTGTCCGACCGCCTTCCGGTGATATCGTTGTACATTTTTTGATTTTGATATGTCTTTTGTTTTTTTTTTTGTCAATGAATGAGCTTGTTTGTCAGCTGCTTGGGATTACTATGGGTTATCTGTATTGTATTGATTCGATTAAAAATAACTTTTTTGTAATCATTAGGTAAGATCATTAAGGAAGTTAGCTTAAATCCAATCTTATGGAAAACCCAGTAATTATGCAAAAAAATACGATACATTTTTAGATAACATTTTTAATTGATATCGTATCTGAGATACCACAACTGTTTGTTATAGAGCAATATAGTACTTAAGTAAGTATTGTTACTTATCCTATCGGAATGTTGCGACACTAAGTAAATCGTTACATAAATATTATGATAATACTGCACTAAGGTAAGTGCTAGTCACAGTCGCTACCACATTTTCATTTCCGTCTGTGGATTCCTTTAGAAATTGAAATGCAGCAGGTGAATAGCGGGCAAAACTTCCCGAGCTTTGATAATATTATTTACACTGACCGTCGAGCTTCATCGTTAGGGCATTTAACGACTTAGTGTCTAACTTAGTACGCCTGTTGACGTCTACGTTCACCGACGTCATAAACTGCGACGTAAAAACTTGGCTTTATAAAGCACCACTACACGCAAGTTACGTAACATTTACTATGTTCAAGGAGTTTGTGAGAGGAAATATATAGTAAGTAGTAAGTCTGGTCGCCCGACACTACATGCTTAGACATTGTGCTAGGATAAAAGGTGCTTTGAGTACGACGCTGACCCATATCACATGCGAGGCAACACCGATGCGCTCTATTTTTCTTCCACTCTTTAGATTAATATCAAGACTGATGCCAGATGATCCGTACTAAACAACTACACAAAACTTATGCAATGCCATGTTCTTTTTGATTGTAGAAGAAAATTATGATTATTTAGAATAATTTTCCTAGTAATTGTGATCATTACAAACTGAATAGGTACGGGATACCAATGTTATAATATAAGCCAAACTGTTCTCGCTCGGAATAATCCTGTCGTAATGTGAACAAAGAACATTATTAGCGTAGTAAAGGTAACTAATAAAAGAGATGATGACTAGCGACGTAGAACCACCAGCAGACAAGCTTTTATTGACGCAGGCTGCCAGACAATGTGTAGCTGACGTATTTACAATCCATGTCAAGCTTACTTCACACATTCGATTTAAAAATACGATTCCTTCACACTAATGTAAACAAAGAAAGTTAAAACTGTTATTTTTCTTCTTTGTAATCCTTTAAAACGGCTAAGCGTTTATTCGACGTAAGTATTAATTTATCAATCTCAAAGAAACACGTCGAATTAACTTTAACGTCCGAGTAATCTTCATATTTAGTTAACGACCGCTGTGGATCGAAAACTGTGTATAAGAATAAGTTGAGACATTAAATAAAACAGACATGCGACACCATCTAACGTATTTCTCAAGAACTAAACAAGTTTCCGAGTCGGTGCTCGCGACAAGTCGTGGAATGAAATCCGAGAGAGCACCTCAATAAATGGGCAAACATTTATCTTCGGTTGAGCAGTTAATACTAGACAAGGCGTCGCCTACTCCCGTATTAGCTGAATATATCCACTAATTATTATTACTAAGCTTATTTATGTTTAGGCCACTTCGTTCATCATAATATTACACACGTATTTCTAATCCTCGTAAAACAATTTCAGCATGTAAACTATCTCGAACACACCACAGCAATAAAGTAATGATCACGAAGTATTACGCCATCGGAAACCGAGTGGACGTAATTTATGTTGTGCCATCCTCAGGTTTGTTCCTAAGAAATTTGTGTAGTTGCGGAAGCAGTAATTTGTTACTACGTCTTGTTCGCAATAGTTGCCGGATCGACTGAGATTTTCTTCCGGCGTGAAAGTTGGGACAGCGAAAACTAATTGTGGACATTCCAGCCGTCCTTATCTTAAGTTAAGGAATAATATAAAGAGATAAACAAGTCGGGTTGGATGATTATTTGAGCGTCGAGTTCTGATCGTGTGAGCGACGACAACATTTACCCAGAACTCGTAATGTGGACGCGGGCCTCAAGCCGAGATCCCGCGATATATCGTCGAGCGAGATTCTAACACACAAGTTAAGCCTTTCCGAGAAACTTGCCAGACAGTGTAAGCATTCTTTCATTAAACGCATTTTCACATACCGTAATTCTAAACAGTACATACGCATGCATAAAGCGCATTTGTTACGTACATTGCTGCTCAGAATTGTTAAGTGGATATTAATTTTAGTTTATGGCTGTAAATGACTTTTATATTTTGAAATAGAGCTCTGTCGGCGTCTTTTATCAGTAACGAATCTTTAACACATGCAATATTATTATTAAAACAAAGATTTTGTGTTTTCGTATTCGCGAATATAATTAATTGTTACAAATACAGGATTATTATGTCGTTTACATTTCGACATGGCAAGAAATACTTTGTTAAACAAGACATTTGACATTACGTACCTACAAGTGTTATAAATAATTTGGAGGATGCCCTTTATAAAAGTAATATAAAATAATAATGTCAGTTGAGCAGTCCCAGCGCAAACCTCGAGACGCATCCCGTGGGCGTCCCGTGGGCGCTCGGTAGCAACGGGCTACTAAAACATATCCTATTATTACCTTTAAACTGACTTAATCCGTTAAACAAGTCTCTTAATATCACGTTCCACGATTAATTAATTACTCGTGATTCACTGCAAATAGTGACGTCAGATCATTTCTAAGAGACTGTAGTTGCCAGAGTGGGCTTGGACACTACATCACTTTAAATAGGTATTCCCGGTGGATTTATATTTAGAAATCACGTCAGCAAACAGATTAGATTACTCTATCAAATCAAATAGTCAACTATTGAAAATAATTGCTCAATTAATAAAATCACAAAATACGAAACAAAACCTTGTGTGAATACTGCAAATAATTACGTTTCTAGAGATTTTAAGTATCATATTGAATAAAATGGAGTTAGTAAACACCCATATCTGCGGGCTTTATTATTCGAAAATCCCCCATCAGAGTTCCGACCGCAAATTCCTCAATGAGCTTAAAATTCCCCGCAGTTTGTGGAATTCCCTCGAGCGTCGCTACCACTGCAACTGTATACTTGGACACCTTACATCACTTAAATAATCAAATAGAATACCGTTTAAATATAGTCTATTTACTCGTAGACAACCTTTGACCCTGTCTGTATAATAATATATTTGCTTTTGAATTCTAATCACTTATAAAGACCGCTTTTTAGACTACTATTGTCTAAAAATCGGTATACAATTATTTTTCTTTCACGAATACATTTAATATAAAACGTAGGCAGATACAAGAATGGTTAAGGGTCGCACACGCGTGCGGCTAGCAAACGTGTTCCGACCTTGTTCCATATACCGTGTTTGTTATTGTAGTCGCAGAAACAATGCACATACTGGCACATAGCTAAATCTGCCCACGACCGGTGATAGCGAGCTGATCGCAATCCGACCGCAAGGAGTTTGCATCGCCACAGCTATTGACAGACATCGATTGATCAGTTTAGGCTTAAGACAAGTGTGAGGTGGTGACCAAAGTCGGATTATCTTGATTTTCTCTAGTTCGTCATATTAAGGCATAGCATAACTTCTTTTTAGCAGTTTTTATACCACTACAAGGCAAAGGCCGCTCTACTTTCCGTCCATATCTATTATAGCTATGGTTGTTTCAGTTTTTGTTAAATACCATAATTGAGGGATTTGGTTTGTGTACCTTTAAAAATCATAAGCTATTAACTATCTAAACAATATCTCATATTGACTATATTAATTAATTACACAACACTACTCGAAATAGATTAGTTACATGATGCGGTATCGGTCGGAACAAACAAGGCTTACATAACACGCTTCCTGTGCTTGACACATCACAATTATCCTACGAACAAATATTCAATGCTAAAACACGACACTTGGCACTTTCTATTCCTGTATCGAGAAAGGATTGAACTTTTTACCTTATAAAACAAGTGAAAGTATCTATCGTTTGTTTTCAAGGGTTAGGTAAGCCAAGTTACTAACCGGGCTACACGATTTTTTTGTAATAAGATATTCAATAACTAAAGTCTCAGATTAAGCCATATTAAATCGAAATCCAATAACTTTCTGACGAGATACACCTATTTATCATAATCTTAACTTGAAATTCTGTTGTTGGTCTAGACAAAATAAATTCGCACAAACCGTAATACCGTTTTTTGCCAATATACTCGCGACGTAAAACTTATTTTCTCTGTAAACTTTTGAAATCCGTAAAGTTATATTAAAGTCCACTCGAGTCCCAGACATGTTCAATAGATTTTGCTTTAATCATGTAAATTGTAAATATGTACTTGCATTACAGCAATTTGTGAATATTTAGAGTTTTCTTTGAATAGGCTTCAAACGAAGTTAACTGAGATGACATTTGCGTAGTTTAAATGAGCATGTTCTCAAAAAAAGGTTAGATATAATCCCACAGTAGTTCACAGTAAAATGCATCAAACTACATAACAAAAAATCAAGTCAAAAGCCACATGCCTCGGACAGCGTTGAAAAGTGTATCTTATCGAATCCAAAAGTAAACACGTTCTACTAACCAGTCGAGGTTTACGAGATAGCGTGATTATGCCAACAAAGAGCACGGAATTCCAAACAATCCCTTATCTAGTAATCACATGATAATATTTTACACTAACGCGCCAAAGCTGTCGATACAAATATGTAGACACGCTGCTTTAGGGCTTATACGATTATACAATCTTTATAAAAACATACCTCTATGCATCGAGCATAACTAATCATTATGAATAAAGAAATAAACAAAATTCAGAACCATATAAATCAAAATGTACAGACACGCTCTACTCAACTACAGTGCCACTTAAGCGACAAAAGTAGCAATTTTTTGTCGTGCTTTAATACCTGCATACTGATTATTTATCCAACTATGAAAATGCACTTGTGCACGAAACTTGGTCTCGACACAGTATGCATTCTACGATCCAGCCTACACAGGGAGATATTAAAGTGAGGGGGGTGGGATGGGGACTTGCAATCTGAACACCCACACCACCCCACCCGGCGACTAATTTCCGACAGACTAGTATACTCCTTCGGTACATTCTGTTTTACACTATTTCATATTTTATTGGCTGCAAAATGATATAGTACGACACTCAAAACTAGCTTTAATACTTCAAACAACTACCGCGTTCAGACTCGTATTGTGCTCATTCTTCCGCTGATATTATTCTGCCATTCGTTTACATACCTGAAACAAAAATAAAACAAATTAATAATATAATTACACAGTTGTCCTAAATGGAAAATCAAATATCAACCGCCGCCCGATTCCAATTTAAAACGGTAATAATTTTAGACCAAAAGCTGACGTTTTATCGCAATTTCATCGTCTTCACTTCGTACCACGCGGCGATAAGTTCCTTTCCAACGGCCTTGCCTGTTTGACCTTTTTGTTTTAACTCATACCTATACATTGCACTACTATTACTAATAATTTCATTAACTATTATTTTTTCATATCTAAACAGATTGGATTTCACGCACTTAAATTTGGGCACGTTTTAAATCTCTTTGAATTGATCAGTACACGTTATTCATCAACTAGAGTAACTTACTAGTCTAGTCACAAACAAAGCATTATGAATAAGACGTACGTTTTAAGTATTCAGATCATGACCCAAATAGAGCTTTTCTCTGGGGGAATAAAGTTCAATTTCCTGGAGCAGCCACGGCTTCCCAAGTAATAAATCCATTGGAACTAATATCGACACATAGATGCCAAGCCAGTGCTTGCCAATTCGTCTGCTGTATCTGGTTCCCAAGACAACAACTAGCTGGGATAATCGGCAAGTTATAACATTTCCTAGGTATTGTTTCGAGTTTTGGCCTTTTGAATTGCCTGAAGAAGTTTAACGGGAATTTTATCAGAGAATGACGCGCTTATTATGTCAGGAGTTCAACAATGTTATGATTTAAGAGTTTAATGTGTTTCTGGAAATGTAAGTTGATAACTAAACATAGGAATGCGATGCGAGTCGTTAAGTAGAAAAAAGGAATAGAATGCGTCATGCTCGAGGTCCTAGCGACACGGAATTACATGGTGCACCATCGCAATGTGTTATGTGCTCCAACATTTTCTTGGAGTGCCAACAGGAAATCCTAACTTAACGCCTTTATGGAAATATTATTGCTATTCTGCTTGTGTCAATTGCTACCCGCGTTCTGTTCGTCCTTATCACAACTGTTATTGTGCAACTGAGCTTATCCGGCGCGCGCACATTTAAATGCTCATCGCGTGTTGTTTTCATATTACACACAGCAAACAAAGGTGTATTTGACATTTCTTGTGACACAAATGTGGTCTGCTGCAATAGATAGACTCCTATTTTTGTAGTTAGAACTGGAATCGTACCAAAGTGCTTGCTCGGAGGCGTTGTAGGATTTGTACATGAAGATACGCGATATAAAGGGACAGAAGATTGCAAGTGTTCTATTGTTGAGCAAAATAAAACAGCTACTACAAATGTAGTAGGCGTCAATTTTATTGTGTTCCATAAATATGGACCTTAGTTAAACAGTATATTACGTTTTAATGTATATTACAATGAGAACAATGTAGAGCATTAGACATTAGACAATTTAAACCCGTTGCCAACAAAGTATTAAGTACCCTGACTGTGTTAGGTATCTGTTGACTAACGATTCACTGAACATTATCACAACAAATGATTAAACAAAGTTCTCGACCGCATGTTTATATTACAACGCTAATCGCATAGAGGATTTTGGTACGAATTTAACCACAACTCCAAATTATTTTCGAGAAAGGTTTTAGTATATTAATTCTTTGCGTGTGAAGCCGTTTCGGCCCCTAGCGTACGATAATTTAATCCTGTTTATTTAGCGTGTACTATATTATATCTCCTTTTATTAGGTCTTTAAATTGGGTTGATGCAAATATTTATTGAATCACATATGAAATATTATTTATTGATTACATTTAATATTATTCATTAAATTACATTTTGACAATCTGTGATGCCTTTTGGCGTTTCCTATTATTGTCACAGTTTCAGGAATTATATTAATTGTTGTGGTCTGCAATACTAGTTAATACGTAAATTCGAACCTAGTAGATGCGTGTATCAATCAGTACGCAGCAAGCGCACCGGTTGGCAAGCGGGCTATCGATTCAGCTAAACTGTTTACTAAAGTGATGATTACATAATTACTCACTGATAAATTAATTAAACGCCTCGCGCTAGCCAATCATTGCAATGATAATTTACTAGTTCTATCTACATTCGGAGAGTAGTTACAGTCTCTCATTTCAAACATTATTTTATTTAAAATGATTAAATTGTGTATGGATTATCTGGTTTGCTGTACGTCATAAGACGATTCTTGGGCAAATAACGTTTCTGTCTTTTACTCTGTCTGTATTCGTCAATCCGTATTCATTGTTTCATTAAACAAGCGAAGAAAATAAATAAAGATAAAGTTTTTTTGCCGTAAATACAATCTAGAGCACCTTATTATAACCCCGGGATCCAGTAGTCTCTTAAGTACACAAAAATCGCATGCATAAACAACCAGTTCGCTCGTTAAGCAATTATGGACATGTTTTCGCATTAAATAAGCATCATGTATTACAAGATTAACATTCCTACCGGTGAGCCCTAGATTTCTATTTAAGGAGTGTGTGATTTGCACCTCTTAGAATACTAGAAGTAAAGTTAGTTTTCTAGGCCTTTAAGTATAATGACATCCCCAAACATTGTTTCCATATTCTAATATTCAACGATCGCTTTATTTTAGGACTTACAACTGTGTGTCAATGTATTTCGTCAAAAGAGCAATAAGGCTAAAAGCTTTTGCCCTTTGAGTGTTAGTACTTATACTTTGTGCTTATTTGACTTTATCAGGTTAGTTCCAACATTTTGGACGACGCCGACTACGCGATGTCAGTGTCGTCTTGCAACTATTTGGCAAAATGGATGCCTGACAACAACGGTACAGATTTAATTTATGTGCAAATATGTCAGAAACGTAGATACCTAATACGTTATTTCATTGAGTGATACATTACTAAACGACAAATCTATAAGGTTAGATACTACCAACAAAGTTAGCCAACTATCGAATATACGAAACGACATAGATCATATTTATTTGTCCCTATTACATTGCCTTTTTATGTAGGTTTGAGACTCTTGTAGTAAAATTGGTATAGGCCATAAGTTGTTGGTTGGCCGATACAAAGGCAGACCTTTTCCATTCAGTGGGTGTCGTAAAAGTCGACTAAGAGATCACACACGTGGAATACGGAGCTTTATATTTCCCTGGCCCAATAACATGATGGCTATTACCAACATTTGGCAAATGTGAGATCTAATTTTGTTCCAATATTGGCCAACGAAAGTTTTGAAGAATAGACTTCGACGTCCGGATTTGGACAAATGGGAGTCGGTACTTCGGTAGACCATCCAAACATTTGGCAAGAATTTGGTGTAATTTAATATCAATGAACAGAAAAAACCAGGTGCGAATTCAAAGCCTAAGGATTCATATGACAGGAGGTTTAAATTATGTTAAGTAACCAACGCCTTAATGGTCTAGTGGTCGCTAGAACGGCTGCGGACCGTGACGTTGGAATTGTGCCCGAAAGTTTAGAATAATGCCCGGGTAATAGTAATAGTCTCGCCTAGTATAACATGGGATTTTATACTGTCATTGTCATTTTGTATGTGTACAAAAATTAAAATAAACTTGATGTCAGCATTTGTTACGTGATTTCTTGTAGGTTTTGTTAGTTGACATTTACGTATATTTAAGGTACACCTATTAGTTAATTGTAATTGTATTAGGTATGACCAAATCTTACTAAGGTGAAAGCTTAAAGTGTTGTATGATAGCTTAAAATTTTGATGAAGGTAAATAATTATAAGTGTAATACTGAGTTTTCTTAAAGTCTTTAACCTATGAAATAAGCAAATGGTAGCCTGTCTTGCATTAAAATAATTCAGGCTTGAAATAATAACAGCATCAATAAAAGAAGTAACACTGAAAGGAACATAAAGCCAAAAGAGGACAAAACAATAACACAATTTCATAGTACTAAGTCGTTTTTACTTGTTGACTTACAACACTCAACAACCTTTTTCCGCCTAAGCAAATAATGTGGGGAAAGAAAATATATAAATTTACTTTAAATAAGTGAGTTTTCACCTTTAAAGGGCAAATTCATATCGTAGAAACACGCGTGGGTGTTTAGACTTGGGAGTTCTAAGTAAGTGAGTAAAGGTTGTGTTGGAGGCACTCGGTCATTTATCTTTTCATTCAGGGTTTCTAATAATTCGATCAATTTACAATACACTCGTGGGTAGTGAAGGAATATCCTTACGATAGACTTTGTTCATTTTGTAATTGTACGTTGACGTAAAAGCTTTGTCTACGTTTAGCAGTAACATTTTTAATGTGTTACAGATTCTAGTAACTAGACTACCTAGTACTACCTACTTCTTTATTGTAAATATGATACTTTGGGATTTCGTTTTAATTATAAAATTAAACAAGTGGATACTAGTAATTCAAATTATACCTATTTCAATACATATTATGATTAACGTTTGTACAAAAATCCGGATGAAGCCAGATTTATGTTTTATGTTCTTATCAACTTGAAATGATTAAAGATCATACTCTGTTGCAGTAAAACACAAAATACCTACTGACTTTACACAAATAAGATGTCTGCATACATACACTTTTTAAAGATACATAAAAAAGTACCAGAATTCGTTTGTGCCAGAGTGACTTGAATAAAAATGAGGTCAAATTGGATCGGAGTGAGATAAAATCTATGTGAGGCGTATGTGGGACTATGGGAGTTTGTTTTTGTCGCTCGGTTATCAAAGAGTATCACCTAGCATGGTTATAATAACAAACATTAAAATAATCATTACCTATTTATAATTGTCAATAAGTTTTGTCTAAACTTACAAAGGAAGGGCTTATTTATCAAATTACAAGGAAACCCTAAAATAACCAGTGATTAATAATTTCCCAGGGTATCCTGTCTTATGTGTGAAGTCTTTATTTAATAACATGTTTGCCCAATAATTAAACACGATCACATCCACGCTATATCTCATGTTAGATAAATAGGTATCGAGTATCGAGGCACGCGACTCGTAACTTTTCCCAGTTTAATAGAATTACTTGTTCATCCATCAATCGCCTATCAGCCTATCACGCACACATACAGATTAAAATTAATCAAATAACAAACAATGTTATCTGAAAGCGCCATCGACATCGTCTAATTAGAGGACCGGCGGCCATTCCACCTATGATTCAAGCCTAAAATAATAGTGCACTAAAATGTCTGTCAGTCTGCGAATCCAAAGTCAAGGCAACAAAAAAATAATCACCGATTCCGAAGTATGGCAGAAATTTGTGCCGACACGCACGCCCAAGTGAGCGGCCCCTTTATTTGACAGCAAATTAATAATCACACGGGAGACCGGAACGCCTTAACTGACACCCGCAACGATTCAACATCGACTTTATAATGTAAGCAATAAAGTCTAAGGTAAACATTTAACATCAAATAAATGTTCTTATGCAATTTCAATCCTTACGGTGTGAGACATTAAAGCTTAAATCGAGCACCGGAACGAAGTTAATAGGATGTAATTTATCCGGGTTGAAGCGCGTGGTTGCCGCTCCGGGTGCGGTGCGAGGGAGACGGGCGACGCGCGGGGCTGCGGCCGGTCGCGGGGCCCGACGAAGACGGAGATGTTTTTGTTGTTGCGCGCAGTAGTCATTAGTCGCCGGGCAGGCAGCTCGCGGCCTCGCCACCGTCGCCGTATTGTGGAAACGAGGTGCGAGCACTAAACGTCGTAAGCGGCATTCTCATTAATTTTCAGGAAGACGTGAAATTCTCTCTCATTGCTCTCGCCCTTCGTTAAATAGCTTCCAGCCTGTTTCACGCTCGCCGAACGCTGCACGTCCGATTCAACGATATTTAATTTGACATTGAACGATTCATTCATGTCCATTCTCCTAGTTCATGATTTAATTAATGAAATCTAACTACGTAATCACAACAACAAAGTAATACTCAAAAGAGCACTTCGCTTGAATATACATACGTATTATTGGGTCAATTAATTGGGTAACCTATGATAAGTCTCGTTTCTTCGTGAAAACAGTAGATCAAATAAGATGATGACGCGTTTAAAAAGTTTAGATAAATACTAAAAGTCAAAAAAAAAAAATATGAAATAAAATAAACAAAAGAATAAAACCAGCAAAAACTTGTTAAAAGATCTTTTCTAACCTGCAATTAAAAAGAGAATGAATATTCATAATCAACATACCTATTTGTAACCGCGTAAAAAATTGTACTAAATATTTAACGTCAACGAGAAAAAAAAAGGTTGAGGGCATAGGCGATAACCCAAGCCCGGTTTTTGTGGCTCGAGTGATGTCACAGGGAGATTTACATTCAGCCAATACAGACCCGCGCACAATTAATTTATGTTATAACTGATGGGCTGTGACATAGATGTATGTTAGTTATGGATCTGATACTGTCGGCCGTGTCTACTGCGCAGCTAATACGAATATAAACTAGTTGTTTATGGCCACTGAATGTTATTGCAAAGTAATTGATATTACAATCGTGACAAGTTTAATAATGCAAGTCTGATGTTTTGCACAGAAACTTTAGGACCAAAAAGGCAAAGAAAGTTTTTATCTCATATGAATTCGTTTTTATCTCGAATTATCTATAATCTAGTAGATTACTTGTTTTGATATATTGTATCTGATAGTGCATCGTATGAAGGTAGGAAACAATAAGGCAACCTTGTGGGCTCGGCTCATCTGTCCGAGTAATCGTCCGTGACAACTGTTGCTTAGCAACCAGGCTAACACAATCTAGATATTTTTATCTACAATACTTTCCCACCGTATCAATGCCGCATAACTCAAAGCTCTAATTAGATATTAAATACAATGAATTATCTATGATAAATCTAAATACAATATCTGTATGTATAAAATTATAACAGAATCATTTAAACAGATTAAAAGTGTTTCCCACAAGTCTAAGTTTCCAAACCTGGTGCAATTCAACTAATCATTGGCATAAAGGCTCCTTGCAGACGCGTGAATTAATATTCTGAATGTGACGCTGAAGCTTAAATCGAATGAGACTGCGGTAGGTCTGGGTAAATCCAGCCAGAATATCATGTCATGCCCGTCGTGCGTCTGTAGAGGTCGTTGGTACCAGACTAGTGTACCGAATTTAATGTCCATGCAATGAGTTCATAGACCTGAACAGTTTTTCAGACGTTAAACGTATCAATAACTTCAAATAGATTAAACATCGCGTGTCCTCTCAAATGTATGATCATGACGTTTTAATAACAATTCGTATCACATTATGCTTATAAAAAACAGTCTGCTTTATTGGAGAAACTTTTAGAGATAAAAACATAAAAGCCATACACGAACCTTATACCGTAACGGTTAGATATCACAAACAAAACTATTTCATTCATAGTAGGCGATGAACACGAGATGGTCCACCTTACTTCCGACAGGCGAGGTCCTTCGCCCACGCGAGAGCGACGCCAGCGCGATATACATGGCGCGTCACTCACAAATTATGTCAAATGCCACCGCTGGATAACAGGAAATGTATTTAAATATAAGCGAACTATTCACTCGCAGCCATTTATCTTACGCGTGAAGAATAAACAATAGATTTTAGGTTATCACGTGTGACCAACATATTATGATAGATATTGATAAAATTATAATAGACCTTGTAATTTGTGCTATATTTTAAAACCAATAATCGACCTAGCAAGTTATTAGGAGGGAAGTGCTTGCAAGTAAACAGAACGATATTTCAATATGAACATTTATCAAACTGCGTAATTAATAAGTCATAATGATAACTTTTCGTTTGGGTAATAATAGAGATATGAACACCGACGAGGTCGATAACAAGAAAATAAATGACAATAAAAAGATGCAGTCGGTAATCCCACAGCTTAGTATCGTATTTAAAAAGACTGGACTGAGAGAATTGTTAACCTTTCGCCAAAACACTTTTAAAGAAGATAGTTCTTTATAATTTACTTAAAAGCAGAATAGCTATTGCAGCGAGTAAGGTATCCTCAAATAGAATTCGTTTTAAGACATTATACCCGACAGTATTTGCAGATAATTCCCGGAAGGTCCCGAAAATTGTCAATCAAGCTGTCACACCTGCGGAAGGAACCCATGATTAAGAGCCCCGGTCAGGTTTGAGCATGCTGCACTGCTGAGTATATTCCGAAAGCCCGAAATACAAACGGGTAGTTCACAACTTTTGAAGATAGTAATCTGCTAGATTAAAAATTGTTAGACATCAATAAGAAAATACAAAAAATGAGACATTCAGCCGAAGCGCCACACAAGATAAACCAATTCGCTGTACACAATAACTTAAAAAGACTCTCAATAGTGATCACAAAAGGAACTAAAGTTTAATATTAAAATGCAGTATTAAAGCCATCGTCACACGCGACAGTCACGTTTGCATTTCGCATTCACAATAGCGCGTTGAGCGGGATGCGCCCAGCGACTTCCGACAACGGGGGCCCACGCACTCCCTGATACCAACGCTGTTCCATTCAGAAACTATCATCTACATCACAAACGTCACTACCTTCAAACTAGGCCAAGGCTTCAAGGAAAATATAACTCCTTTCTTTTTCTTCTAATGGTTTAGAGGAATTTTAGAATGCAATCGTAGTTTAATGAGGGGTCGAAGTTGGAAGTCTTATCGTGCAAATTATGAGTGGAGTGAAGTAAGGATAATGGGTCATTAATCATTGTGGTGGCCGCAGGCGATACTCCAAGGCAGCAATAGGTCAGGGCGTTAGGTTCAAACAAAGCCTATGAATTGTCGCAACAACACAATGTTGCTTAGAAGTGGAAGACGCTATGAATAAAGCATAAAACTGTACCTTAACAACAATATGTTTACGATGTTTCTCAATCCTGTCTTGGCAAAAACGAAAAGGAAAACTACAGAAGGTAAATATCGCTGAGAACCAGTAGAGATTCCTTTAATTACTGTACCTAGTTTTAAAGATATATATTTATTTTTACAGTAAATGTTCTGTAGGAACAGATATTGGATACTTCTAGCCTAACTACAAGATAAGCACGTAGCCTTTTAAAAACAAAACAACAACAGAGAGAAACAGCGATAACTTAAACTTTCCTACAGTCGTGTTGTTGTAGACGTAAATTAAACGCCTTTATGATTACACAAGTGTAACAATGGAGTAATTATTTAGTTATTATATATGGGAAATGATTGGTTTCACTTATGACTTGGTTCTTTGTAAGAGGCCGCTTTTGTTCCGAGTTTTATGTAACTGTGCCAATAGTTCAAGTTAATAGAATTTCAAGTTTTAACGTAGCGTTTTGAATGAATCAAGGTAAGCAATTGTTGAAAGAGGTTTAATTTAATACTGTTCAATAACATTAGCAATAAACCTAAGGTGGTATGTAGATCGCAATCTCTAGGACTTTTCATTATCACGATGACACATAATAATTTCAAACATATTTCACAACGATTAGCAAACCTAATGCTTCAAAGAGAATGGATTTTCCCGTAACATATAATTGCACATTGGAGGGAATCTGTAGGCGAAATCTACCTACACAAACACGGAGCCAAATAAAAGGGGTCGAAACGTGTGAAAATTTCCCCATGGGTATGCAACCGGCCGATAATATGCGGGTCAACCTTCACAATTATAACGATCTACTCATAAATGAACGTATTAAAAGCTTTTCTTTTATTAATATTATACAAGGACTCTTTGCAAGCAATAACGCTTTGATGTTATGGAAATGCGATACGTAGGAGTGTAATCACAGTATATAAACAATAAGTGCTATGCGCTGGGTGATTCTCCAAAACAAAATGTTGATGAAAAGTTTGAATGATTTGAATTTTTGGATGACCTCATGTTTGCTGGTGACGGGGCCTGGAGTCATAAGACTGACAAAATTTTCTTACCATCAATGTGACAAGAAATAGAAGAATTGCCATAGCAGTATAGCATCGAGCTTGCATAAGAAATTTAAACAATCTGCATAACAATGGTAACGATTTAATTAACTTGTATTATTTTTTCCGAAGAATCACCCTACTACTATCGGGCGTTCATGTTCGTAGAAGAATTAAACGTAACGTAGGACATAATTAATAATAGGTCTGTCCGAGTGTTTCTTTCGTAATGTAGGAGTATAGCCAGTAATTGTGAGCGTTCCACGTTCATAAGTCATCGTGGGAATCTTCAACTATACGGAAGGGAAGCTTATTGAGTCGGCTAGTTTTATTCTTTTAAGAAAACTATGTAATCAAATGACATTTAGCGTCATCGTTCGTTCAGCGTTTCGTATCTTTACAAAAAAAAAAACATCAAAAGTGGTGACCACTTATTAGTAATTAAGATGACAATAGTTAAGAGAAGAAGGACATATAATTATGTTATTTTTTTAGCAACTCCTTTAGTACGGTTTCACTTATTGTTTCGTAAAACATGAAAAGATTGAAGCTCTTTAAGTAAGAAAGATTATTAACACTTATTAAGGTTGAGTTGCATTTAACGTTAAAGTCAAAGCACAAAGTCCTTCAAAGCCACGTCGTGCAATTCAACCTTAATTATTTGTCAGTCTAAAGGACGCGGGCGGTCTCGCTTTTTAAAACAAATCTGCGGTTTAGTAACAGGAAAATTTTAAACCATTTTTATTACTGACTAGCTGTTATCCGACACTTCGCCTGCGCGAATGTTGTAGCTTATTACCCCCTGTGATGCAGTCGGTTAAAAAGTAGCCTATATGTTAATCCTGGGTGTCAGTTAAACTCATGTCAAACTTTATTAAAATGCCCGTTAGAGAGTGAAAGAAAAACAAACATCCGTTCATACTCACAAACTTTTGCGTTTTAAATATTAGTAGGAGTAATATTGAACAGTTTAAAAGAAAAATAAACTTGTAGCGGGGATCTCAATGAGGAAAGAGGATTAATATTGTGTACAGTGTAACTTGCCGTTATGCCCATTGTTCGAAAGTTCATTCCGCGAAGCCTTTGCACTTCTTTTCTAGGCAGCGAATCAAATGACAAAAGAACTTGCAATGCAAATAGTCACCGCAAGTAATCTGAACTTAGGAAAATTCTATATTATTTACCTTGTGATATGTGATGGAAAAATTCACACAATGCAGGACCACGATTGGACGGAGAGTAATCAAGGTTCGTTTTAAAAATGCGCTGCGAGTGCACGTACCGTATGTATTAAATGAAAACCAGCGTCGTTAATGTCTACACAATAAGGTGCTAATTCGGAAGTGGCAAGTCTACGTTTAAACACAGTTCATTAACATGGGACTGTAGCACAAGGTCACACAGTACATATAAGCCGTGCTATTTGATGCCGCTGTGACGTGCACAATTTGCTAATTGTCAATCTTCCTTAAAAGTCTTCCACAGTTCGGGCTGAATTCATTTGGGTTCTATTATAAAGGCAGAACTGTTGCTCAATTTGTTTAAGACACGCGTTCATGTTTTGTTGGGATTAACGTTGTTTTAAATGTGATGATGAGCAGTGTATACTGTGTAAGCTTGTTGTCAACAAATGTTTGCTCTTATAAGTGGTATACCCAGCAATCGAAGGCGCGTAAAGTGTCTAACATATTCAAGTCTATAATTATGGTTGGAAAATTTCCAAGTTTAATTTTAGGCATTATTCCATGTAAAACGAATGGGGGAATAACCTTATACTTGGTGTAAAAAGGTTTAAATAAAGGAGGGACCTCGAGGTTAAATTTTTTCATCAATATTGTGAGGATGAGGCGAGAAGACCATCTGGTGTGTCGTTTACGTGACTTACAGTTTGTTCAACGACAGGTGGTGTCGCTCCGCGCCAGAGCTAAAACTACCCAAACATGGCGTTGAATTAAGTTTCGAACCTTGAACAGTTGACTTGACATTCGACTTTGTTGAATCACGAACTACACAACTTATTTGCGATAAACATGCAATAAAACGTTAAGAGAACGCTCTGTAAGTAACTCTACTTATTAATAGAATACAAAACTGTATTGTGTTATTGCGATAACAATAAAAAATAGGTCGATATAATGTTTATGCACGTTAATCTACATACAAACGTACGCTACTCGGGCTACAACATCATAATTTTAAATAGCAACACATGATATGATAAGATACGATGGAATAAATACTATGTGGTGGAGGCAAGTAGAGCGCTTAGTATTTGCAATTTTTATTTTATTACAACGATAACGCTGTGTCATTTTATTATCGACCTCACACTTGAGGTTTTAGGTGCAAATTTGTGTGGCACGCGGTAGGCGAATCACGACAAGGTCAAATGAATAGGTAATTATCAAATTTTATGATAATTACTTTAGTCTTAACGATCTCCGCTGAACCGCCAGGATTGAATGAAAAATGTTATCATTTCTGAACTTAGGTTTTTTTTTCAACAATATCTTTGAATGAGTGTTTATGTTACTAGACGGCGTAGCAAAAGCAATTTCTTTACGTACTAAAATTAGACCAATCTTAAAAGCTAATCCAATTAGTTTTTTCTATAACTGTGGTACTAAAAGTAATTTATTAGGCATTTATTCAAACGATATAAGTGGGTAATGAAAAAGACAAAAGGTATAACGCCACAATTTTTTTTTAAGATTATGTAGCTGAAAATATAACGTTTTCTTGTTAATTTCAAGTCACTAAAGGCTATGTAAATTAAATGTAATTAAAATGGTATAATAACCATTCGTACCTAATAACAATTAATGTCGAAAATAAAAAATAGGGACATCTCAAGTTGAATTTAACAGAAACGGTAATAACATTGAAGTCATATATTTTTACACAACAGCACAAAATAAGTGCATTGTTTTTTAGTTTCATGTACCTACGTACTAATCCATAACTCTTAAATTCCTAAACCGATTTTGATGTTACATAGCGATAGGGAGTATCTTTATTATCGTTATAACTATCACTGCTAGTGATACTGTACTTTTAACGAGATTATTTTGAAAAGATGAAGTCAACTTCCTGCCTAGTTATATTTCTATTTAATTATCTGTATACATGAATATTCGATTGTATTTATATCGGCTATGTCGTGTATAGTGTATATCGAGTATGTAACCAATAAAGAAAAGTAACTTACGTTTACTGACCAAGGCGCCTTATGATTTGAATATAGCAATATTTCTATACAACTTCAAATCATTGGTTTACGAAAGGTCTAAATAAGGGTTCAGTTTAGGTTTTAGGTTACCTCTCTCTTTGTTCCTAACCCTAAAAGCTAACATAGTTAAAGGCTTGATTACAAACGAAGTTAATTTAACAATTTGTTTATACATTTCGGTCGAAAACAGACCACAAACAAAGGGTTTTAAAAATGCTTTCAACGAAATTGTATTTCTTACAATTAGTGAATAGACCAATCAACTTACTTTTTTGTTGGTTTTTTTTAAGACTTACGCAAATCTCTGAGGTTTTTATTTTTATCCAGACGAGGCGTCCGAGAGGTAATGAAGATTTAATACGACGGTAATAAATAAACAAAGAAACGAAAACTGTTTACATAGCTTGTTTCAGGTCAGCATTCTGTGTAAAAAGGCTTATAATGTAGTACTTCCTAAATATTTGAGGGGTCGTAAAGCTAGGTGAGGTCCAATTAAAAACCTTGGCATTTTAATTTTTACGATCTTCTATGAACTTCATGAAAATGAAACGACGCGCCTAGTGGACTTTAATAATGAAAATTTAAAGTTAGCATAGCATGCTAATATGTAGATATAGTGTACCAACTAATTCCGATTACCTACGACTGGTGCGAAAGTCAACTTTAACGTGTAAGGAATAAAGACTATCAAGTGACAATACAAATAATATGTGTAGGCGTTTCGTTAGAATAGTTAGGTACTAAACACCTACACATATTATTTACCTATACTACTACTTACCTAGACTACCAAGAAGCCAGTCATATTATAATGACGACAGTGATAAGTTCCACTGCAGATCAATTTAAAATATAGAATATTGTCCTAGGTATTTTATTTGATTAAAAAAACTAGTTAAAAAGAGAGTTTTATAGGCATATGCAAATATTTTGTGCTAACTTTGTAACTGTAACTTTGATATCTATACTAATATTATAAAGCTGAAGAGTTTGTTTGTTTGTTTGTATGTTTGTTTGTTTGTTTGTTTGTTTGTTTGAACGCGCTAATCTCAGGAACTACTGGGTCGAATCGAAAAATTCTTTTTGTGTTGAATAGACCATTTATTGAGGAAGGCTTTAGGCTATATAACATCACGTTGCAACTATTAGGAGCGAAGAAATAATGGAAAATGTGAAAAAAACGGGGAAAATTATTCATCCTTGAGGGCTTCCGTTGCGTGCGCTCCGAAAACGGTTGTAGATACCAAAAATATATGTATCAAAGAATTATTTCTATTAAAATGATCTAAAAAAATGTCCAGGACAGTATATGTCTATCTTTTAAGATTAACTCACTAGGACTGTTTTTATGGTAATCAAATTCGGTCGAAATTAATGCATTTGTTAAGAGTTGTATCAACGTATCAGGTTGTGGAGAAAATCAATATGTACTCCTGCCACAAGAAAATAAAACTAAAAATATAATTTATGCAGAAGTAGGTACTTTAAAATAATTAGATTCTCTTAAAAAATTAAAAACTAAAGGTGTCTAAAATAATAACAGAAAATGACGAGAACAAAGTCGTGGGTAACAGCTATAATTTATAAAGCTAAGGAGGTTGTCCGCAAAAATAAATGATGCCCAAAATAATTAATCCACGCGGACGAAGTCGCGGGCACAGCTAGTACTTAATACAAATGAACTCAGTACCTTACTTTAACTACTCAATTCCAGTCATTTAGCTCCCATCCTACTAATCTATGTTTACAATAAATTAATTATGTAATACAAATATAATATTCATGAATATTTACATTTTAATTAACTTATAAATCTACTATTATACGTACTTATGGGATTACAAAATACCACAATACTAATTATATAATTTTGATACAATCAACAAAAATGTTATTCAATTCCGGTGTCTTATCTGTGTTGATATAATAATTTAGCAATTTAAATAATAATGAATAATTATTTAGAACTAAATGTTCTTCCTCTATACGAAAAGCGGCCCCGTACTATGATACGAGAATTATAAATTAACAAGTCGTAATTTTAGTTTTATAATGTGTGAATTATGTACAAAATGGAGTTTATAGGTACAGGGTGTATCCTGTGCCACATGTTGCTGGATAAAAAAAGTATCATCGATAGTTATAGGGTAAGGAACCTCGTTTTCATCCGGAATGGTTGAGTTTATGCCAGACGTGACCCACAAAGGGTATGTTAAGTTTTGGATATACAATAATATGACACAGTGTTAGAATTGTAAGTAGGTGGTCAGTAGTGTCGCGAGAATTGTGTTTCGATGCCTCAGTTATCACAGAAATATAAAAAAATATCATAATAATTAATGTTCACAAAGTAACAAACAATTAATAGTAATTTTAGCACATATTCAAATTATACTTATTATTGAGATAACCTGTCGTTAATCAAATTACGAGGTAACAGAAAATGTCGGCATGTAAATTACATAGCATTTATGACTTATCAAACCAAACCAATAATTAACATTCAAAATCAACAAGAATGAAACTTAATTACCTACAAACGAATAATTAACAAATGTACAGTACAAAAACTTGGCAACCCTAACGAATATACACGTGCTATCAACTACCGCATACTCATATATTGTATAGTACAGTTAGAAGATAATTTTTCTAATCCAATTACACTTAAGATCTCAAAATAAATGGCAGTAGCAATGAATACGTCATGACCGACAAATAGTGGCCTACATCACACGAATAAAACGAGACTGTTTTATTGAATGACTGGTGTTATTGTTTATACTGTTTCCTATAATATATCCATGTGATAATTGTAAAACGTATATCAAAATATTGAACATATATTACACGACTTTCACACAACGCCATCTAGTCTCAAACTAAGCAAAGCTTGTTTTATGAGTACTGCGCAACTGATATACTTACATACTTATTAAATTATAAATTACACCCAGCTATAGAACAAATGATCGTGCTCATCACACAAACATTTGTCCTGGGTGGGAATCGAACCCACTACCTCTGGTATAACAGTCCGGGCCAGTAACCACAAGACCAACAGGCTTATTTTCTTTTACAATAGGGTAGGAAAAGTTGTGAGTATCTAATTCAAACTCCATGCTTAGGTATCTATTCTAAGCATCCAATATTCGACTTACTGTGACGAGTCAAAAGAGATTAGCTCTAATAGGTATAAACTGCATATTAGTTACAATTCAATGTACTTATAAATAACTAGTAAACTTGACCTCTAATGTTTTTTATTTACCTACCACGAAGGCAAAACATAAACAAATTAAAATCTGTACTTATTAATTTGTGTTTCACACAAAATAAATAAAAAAAGCTTACTTTAAGCAAAAACATTAACGTAATATAAACAAAGGTCAATCTCACAACAAACGACTTTTAAATGATTAATAACATTGATAACAAAACGTCCTTTAAAAGAAAAATGGCTGCCAATTGAAGACTTGTTACCGATTGTAAACTGGTCATAAATATCAGTAACCTATACGTTAACAAACGAGTTATAAAACCCTGACTTATTGTGACATACTTAAGTTTTGTACAAGACATTTTCAGTAAAAAGGTGATTGATTGATTGATTGACAAATAATCCATGACCTAATACGTCATATTTGTGGTGAACTCTGAGTTAAGATCAAAAATATGGACTTAATAATATAGAGTACTAACTGACCCGTGTTTACTTCGTTTTGCGTTATTATTCGGGTTAATTTCGAGTATGACACTTACAAATGATGGGGTTTTGTATTGGAACAAGAAGTTACAAAAACGGTTCTTACTGAACCGATCCTGAGAATACCTCCGACAACATCACAGGCTCACAATCTTCAACTCCTTAAAACATTACTAAGAATAGATTTAAATAATATGTAGCCAGTGATAACGGTAGATGAAGAAAAGCAGTCACCGATTGGTGGCCAAAGCTTTTACGTATAAGCACGGTAGATCAAGAATGAGATGATGGAGATGACCAAAAAATATGCAGGGTGGGATGCTAAGGATAAGAGACACACAAAAGGAGATTTGCTTAGCAGTGACTCTTTTAAGAATGATATTATATCATGTTTGCACTGAACTGTATCATTATTAAAACATATTCTATCTAAAAGAAAGTGTTTTATGTAGGATATCGATGCATTTCTCATAAGCTGGGTAATCCGCTAACTAGCCAGTTGCGGCGGCCATCCATTGTATAAGACAGAATCCATTGTTTATCTATTACGATCGCCGACTTGATCAGTTAGCTACACCACAGTGGTCGCTTTGTTAATTTTGTACTGCATTATTGGACCAACTTGAAAGCCAATACTGTTAATACGATTTGGTTATATAAAACAACTTAATAACGCAGACAACAGCTACCTAGGTTTGACCAAAATTGCCAATCATTTGTTTTTAACTTTTTTTACATGTATCACTTTGCACAAAAAGTACTAAATAAAGTCTAAATATTAGACAAATCTATAAGGTCAATAAAAGTCCTAAGACTTCTTACTAGCTTCGCAAACGTAGGTTTCGAAAAAGTTGTAAATTGATACAATAAGATAATATCCCGCAAATTCTTCGCAACTAAAACTTTCCACTTCAGAATTTATATAAAAACAATATTAACAACAAAGTCGAAAAACTGTTTCGCGGTAACGTCACAATAATTTATGAAGAGGTAGGCAAGTTTAATAAGCTCAAAGAAAAAGTTAATTTAACCAAGTGTAAGTTACATCCAATTTCAACGAAATATTCTTAACTAATCAAGTTTGCTAACAAACCGAACGTTGCTAAAGAATTAAAGATATACTAGAAAAACCAAAAGGTGTTCATCAAAGTATGTTAACAGCAGATAATCCGGCCACATAAGAAACCGTAAGACAATCTAATAGCATTCCATATGTGCCTAACAACGCAACGCCAGTAATAGTTAATGAATGACACGCATACTATTACACGGACAAATTAAAACATCGCTTCTCTTCGCGCTTGTTTGTCAATAATAGGATATATACAAAATGGTCGTATCATATCACGGACGCTGAGGAAGGAGTACGACCTTTCACTTTCTCTAGAGAAATATGCGACCGCTCAGGTTTTTGCAATGTCAGATAATAAAATTTGTAACAAGATTTTCGTAAGAAATTATGACACCTCTCCGATGGGCTCGTGTTTGGTGTTTGGGACGTCAAGCAACAATTATAACGAGATTATTATTAAGGAGTGTTTGGACAGATCTGACTTTTGGTTGACAGTTAAAGATATCTAACCATTTTTATGGTATGTTTACTTTAGGTAAATATTTAACTATACTTGTATTATGTTTTTGTAACTTATTAGATCTTGATCTTACAGCTTAGCTCACCCCTCTTCTCTCCTTTCAAGCCGAGATTAGGTTAATGTGATGCGACTACGACGTAATAGGATGAACATCTACTTAGTCAAACACAATTCACACAGTAGAAACAACAATCCCATACTGATTAATTAATTTCTCTTCCTGTCACGTTAATTGTCAGTACAAGGCATACAATAAGGAATTGTAATGAACTAGCAGTAAATTCTATCACTGCGGCATATTTCCCATTATTTTGAACACGTCTTCATTATACCAAGATCCGATCAATGAGACCGAGGAAAGGTCAATTCCAAAACTAGTTTCCACAACTAAATGCTTGACAAATATATTTATTGGCTTCGGGCTTGTTCAGTCCTACAAGTTTGACATGCCGAGATACGAATATGGATTATACTTTGGCAAATACTTTAACGATAAAACGATCTCAAATAACATTTAGTTTTATGTTATATTATTTGTATAATAAGAAACGTTAAAGCCGGTAATGTTCCACACATATGGAGAGTGGAATTCCTAAGTTTGTTTATTTTAAGACAAGTCTGTCAGTAAACGCGTGTCAAAGAACGGTCCCTCAGTTCCACGCCTGTCGACATCCTGAAACTATTAATTCAACCTCCTACCGATAAATCAGGCGCGACGAGCGATGAAAATAATTTATTCCAACTAACTAACAATTTATTGGGCGTAAAGTGTGGAGTGCTAACAGTCCTTTAATAATTCCACGTTTCTAGTACATAGTGTTGCCAAGTACTGCAATAATAATCTTTTCCGGTAATTATTTACTCAAGGATTAAGATACAACCCTCATCTGGGCTTAAAATAAACTCGGATAAAAAAGTAGGTCAGCGTTTATAGTAAAAAGTATCAATTTTGTTGTTCACCTTTGTGGTTGATTATCTCTAGTTGATTTGACTTTGTTTTGTTGCTTAAGAAAAGTTTTTATTTCAATTAATTTGTAGTTCTGTGTCTAAGTATAACAACTTAACATTAGAGTAGTTGTTAAATGTGTTTTTCATTTATTTATTCCGACAGATTGTTTGTTGTGAACTTGTGTAGGTCTAATAAATTTCATGTTACCGAAATATGAATAGCGCGTTTTATGCTCGTGTTGTCAAACACGTAAAAAATAAAAATAGTGTAAATAGTTTTACGTGCGTCAGTATACAGTATGTAGAAGTCAAATGTTGTGATCGAGTCGATAGAAACTGACTTTTATAAAACGTTACATCTAGTAGATACTATAGCTAAATTACAAAATAATGACATTATTGAGTTTAATTATAAACACGAGGATAATAGGAGATGTATGTAAAAATAATGACCGATACAAAACGGACAGGTTTACCAACAGACCGAACAAAGGTCAGTACATTGTGTTAGACTCAATCTAGAACTAGAAAAACATCAAACCGGACGCACGAGACGACCCGCTATAAAGCCTAGTACACATTACACGATGTTATTATTCCGAAGGCGACGCCTCCACTTACTTAACCCGCACTGTACAAGGCACAGGCTACATTGTCGGAAATACGACGAAAGAAAATGCAACGCTTTCTATTGTTAAATCCTTCACTTTTTAGGTAGGATCTTATTTCAATTCCTCGGAACTTCGCATTTCTCAAGCTCAAGCTTACAAAATAAAATATTTACGTAGAGCATTTCAACACTATCGTTCTGAGCTAGGCTTAAAGCCATTCGAAGAAACCGATGCGACTCAAAGAATTTACTTTCACTGGGGCGTTACAAGGCGTTACAAGTTGTGGCTCGGCCGGATCCATAATCCGAAGAGATAACACAGAGCAACAGGAACATAACATTGTCTTCGGACGATCGCGGGGGCGCCTACACAAATGAACTAACGACACCTTTTAAATTACGCGAAAAAACATTATCACAATCATTAAAACAGTTTAACCTAAATTTCGGAACAAGTTTTGTCTGTGCTGATGTTTTGAAATAAAGTACTCTTTTTTTAAACAGCAACATTTCATACATTGTACGTAATAGGGTCAACAATATCCAATACATAAATGCCTCATACATAATGGGTATATTATTAAGCTTTTCTTACCAGCATGGGGTATTTCCTCATGCAGTGGTGACAACACTGTCCAGTTAGCCAAAGTTGCCGTCCCAGGGTACACCCGACAGGAAAATTGCCACTTTGGGTAACATTTTTGCTAACACCTCACCCGATCATTAAATATTTATAACAAACCCTCCAGCACCGTCGTCCTAAATTATAACAGCTAATTTTTATTAAAGGTACTTTTCAATTAATTATGTACACTTCAATCTTCGGAATAAATGTCCGAGTGTAAATAAATAATTGTTGATTTTGTGCAAAACATGATAACTTCAAGTTCAAGGTGAATTATTTGCAACGCAAAATAAACTAAATTGTGTAGATTCTTACATTATTACAAGGTAGGTGCTTTTGTTGTTATAATTTAATGCTTGAGAAGCAAGAAACAACAAGGCATATAATACGCACTTTATTTTAGGTATGTAGTTAAGTAATTAAATAAGTTTTAAAAAAGATTCTTAAACGAGTCTAACTCACAAACGTATAAATAGAAGTGAGAAAATTCATATTTGTTTACAATGGTCTTATAAAATTCATTGTCAATTCCAAAAACAGGTAGGTACTTTGGCTTTGTAAAATGCTGGTTATTATTCGGTGATACATTTGATACTCTTTGTCTTGGTTCCAGTATTCATGAAAATTCTAGGGTATTAAGTCGAGTTAGCTCATAAGTGAGTGTTACCGATCAAATGGGCTTGAACAAGCCACAACTGCACTACAACCTTGTTTACTAAGACAGAAATAATTGAAGTTCTTTCCAAATGAGCCTTTGTTCTCGACGCTAACTTACTTAGTTTATTAATTAAGTTGTTCACAATCTGGACTGCTTACTCTACTGTGTAAGGAACCCGGTTCGACGCGCCGGTTCTATATGCGCTATATTAATTTATTAAGTACATGGTCTTATTAAGTTTGTGAAGTATGCGGAATAGATGGAAATTCATTAAAGGTTTATTCTACTGACAATTAGTAGAGGAAATTATCGTGATAATTGTCGCTAGTTAGCAGGCTTGGCAATCAGTGCTTATTTCTTTCCTACATAAGAATAGGACTATGACTGGAATAGGACTATGAAACAGTAAAAAAATTGGTAAATTTCGAGGACTATTGTACCTCCTGTAAAAGAATTGATCTTCTTACCTATTTAGGAATGTTAGTTATCATTATAACTTCTGTGTATGGTAGGTAGATATTTGAATAATTCTGCCCAGTGATATCGCCAGCATAATAAATAAACATCAATGGGCAATATATTACTTAATTAAGTATTTATGTGAATAATATATAATATAAGGGCTCTTTCAATTTAGACGTTTCGTGTCGTACGGTTGCCGCACGTTAACCGTGCCGCTGGTTATAGCCCGCTGCCGTACCGCTGCGGTACGTTAGCCGTCCGACACCAAACGCCTAAATTGAAAGCGTATCTGACTGCCGTGCGTTTGTATGTTAGTGTTGTTTTAAATTTTTAGCGTTTTTTTCACCAGTATTTTTATTTTTAAAATCTAATATATAAAATTCTCGTGTCACAGTTTTCGTTGCCATACTCCTCCGAAACGGCTGAACCGATTCTCTTGAAATTTTGTATATGCATTCAGTAGATCTGAGAATCGGCCAACATCTATTTTTCATCCCAATTTTTTTCTTTTTTTTACGCGAACGAAGTCGCGGGCAACAGCTAGTCCTTTATAAATTTTTCACATATACCTTCCCAAGCATTTTTTGTTTCCGTGCGATTACTGTGTTTGTCGCTTTTGGAGTTCCATATAGCAGGACGTTATTCAATTTCATTTATAAATTCTTCCACTTCTATATCATCAATTTTAAGCAAATAATAAACATGAAAATTCAATGAAATTAGCTGTTACGTTTAGTCACCGCACTATTCAACAGCGAAATGAACACGTGGTGCTTGCGACGTTGCCGTCCTGTCGTCGTGCGTTCTCGGTACCGACACCGCACTGTTGCCGCACCGTGCGATTTGTTTGAAAACAAATGACCGTCCGTGCACCGTACGACAAACGCACCGTTTCGGCACTGCTGCGGTCCGACACGATACGGCTAAATTGAAAGAGCCCTAAGAGCAGTGATAGAACGGAATGATAGCGTTTTGAATTTTAATAAATCTTTACTGGTCTCGTTTTATTTACATCATCGCAATCATCAGGCGCAGTCTGTATTCCGGATAAATTATTACTGTTGCCACGGGAATATATTTGCTAGTAACTGTGTAACTTGTCTAAAACTAACTCGCGGATATGGCGGACACACGACAGCTAACGGTCCATTAAAAACTACATTATTCTCGAGCCATAAAAATCCCGTAATCACATCTTGACACCGGTAATATTTCACGTGCGCTTTACTACAATCAAGTTCCTTTAAATAGACAAGCAAATGTCAAGTTTTCAATGACGGGGGGTGAGATTCGAGGGTTCATCAAACCCCGACACCGCGAGTGAAATGCCTCCATTCAGAAATAACAAATAAAATAGCGCCAAACAATCGAAGGACAAAAATAGAATGCAATTTCGGCTCTACGACAGATATAAATAGGGTCTACTAGGTTGCGGAGGGTGAAAATAGCTGCGCTCGTTAGTTAAAAGACTTTAAAAATAAAATCGAGTTAAAAGGAAGAGATAACTTACACGAGCATCTTGTTAGCAAGTAGCGTTTTAGGGAAATTCGGTGTCTGAAAAAATAGCTCTACATTTATTTTACTTCTTTTTTTAAGTCTCATCACACGTATATTACCTACCGGTCTTTATCAAGATTTTAATTTGACACATTTTGAAGATGAAACAGTCAAGTGGCAGTTAAAATCAAAAACTTCATTTCAATAAGTGAGTACCCTCGAATATTCCAGTTTAAGTGGTAACAATAATAATATCAAGTTGATGCAACAGTCGCTGGAAACATTAGGAGGGTGACAAACTGGAATAGGGAATAAAGGGACGTATGAAAAGATATTGATTTATATCAACGTCTGTCGTAAAAACAACACCGCTTTTGGTTAAATTGAAAAATATATTTTGTAACTTTATGAAATAAACATTTTTTCTATAATAAAAGTAGCCTAACTTACTCCTACAGACATTTCAGAGATTAGCAGGAAGATAGTCTTAGCTTGTTGTACAATAATATTATCAAGTTGACCAATAAGTAAGCCATTTTGGAAATCTGTCGGTAACACCAAAATATAATGATAAAAGTTTATTATTATTGCAAATTGCTTTGAATAGTAAGGTTCATAAAACCTGAACTAAAACATTTATTATTAGATACTTATAAATCTCAATAAAAAATAATTATTTGAGTAAGAGAATAAAATAAAATTATTGTTCAAACATTATTCTTAACCTTTATGTTAATCTGTAATTAACACAGTACTTAATTCAGACGTAAATATTTGTCGAAATAAGAAATAAACATAATACCAGTTGTATTTACAAGTTTATAATAGCTTTAATCTCACGATAGTTAAATAAAAACTATCAATAAAACGAGTCTATAATAATATAATGTATACTAAACTAATATCACAGTATAAATGGATACAGTAATTTAACACGTCCGTTTCTATAAAATTAATGTCTATAGCCGCACGGTGCGTGAGGGCTGCCCACTTACAGCATTTTTATTACATCAACAACACACCGTCCGATCGTCACCTGGACATGCTCGCGACTGTATCATGCCTCGATCATGCCACGATCTGATGGCGTAGGTAGGTATAACTCGTGTTGCGCCCTTTGTATAAAGACTTCATACTGTATATTATTATACTGTGCTAATACGGAGCAAAAACACACGAAAAAGGTTTGCCTTGGCCTACAAAAACTTTGTTAAAGTTTTCAATTTGTGACAGATTTTAAATAAGTAATACTGTTGAAATGAATTTAGGCCCACCTTTTACCATGTACTAGGTACTTTAAGTAAAAGATTTTTCATGTTTTCGAAGAGTACTTTAACATTGAATATTTCTTTTCAAAGAAACTTGTGAACCTAGTAACAGTTCTAAAGTATCAACTATTAAAGTATCAGAGTTATAAGTAGGAAGTGGATCTGTGGGTCAGAACACTTGGAGAAAACTTACGTGGATACCACGACTATTGGAAGAAGTTAACCAGCTTTTTCATGATTTAAACTAACTTATAATTTTTATAATACCAGCCAGATGATATGGCTGCAAAGAGTGTTGCTTGCGAGATGACGTCAGATAGGAACATGTGGAAGAAGAAGACATGCTACGCCGACCCCAAATAATAATTGGAATAAGGTAATGATGATGACCAGCCTATAAACGTCCTACTGCTGCAAATAGGGAAGGTTTGAGCATTGATCATAGAAAAATGAAAATTTCATAAAACAGTCTAGCTGTTTAGTTAAAAATATGCAACAAATAGACAAATCATTAACACTTTTATATAAGAAACGATTGTTATCTATAATAACTCGAAACCTGTACAAACAAATTGATATCTTACGCAACCAGCTGCCAGTACTAAAAATATACTAAACATTTGTAATAAAGGGTGGAGTTGTGGAGATAACATTTATTGTGGCTTGTCATACTAATCACAATCGCATGGAAACCCGACTCTTTCTTATAAATATCCTTTTCAGAGAGGGCTTACCACGACTTCTTAACATTAACCTATTGCAGTTGTGGAAAAGAGACAGCACTCTACGTCGTGTAGCGCGCTATCTCGCTTCGACAACTGAATCATTCTTATTTTGAAAGATAGTGGTAGGCCCACAGATGTTATATCTCACTGCATAGATAAATAAACTGTTTAACTTACGGAATCAGTTGATTACAACATTAAGTTGATCATTTTACTGTGATTAACATTTAATATCGACGCGGGCCGGACTAAGATGGTTCAAATGACACTATAATAAACTCAGATATTGTAAACGTACTTTTAAGTAAGTAATTGAAGGCGTAAGACCTACCGATATTTTCTTATCAAGGATATTATATAATAATTTATTTATATAATCTCATTATTCATTATAATCAAGCGTTAGAACCGACCTTATGACGTAAGAATGTTTAATTACTTTTTTTGTTTGCGTACTTATTTGTGCAGGTGACTGATATACATTATTTGTATTATTTGATGTATATTATTTTTAATTCTATCTTAATAATGTTTAGCTGAACATAAAACATTCAAGCCTAAACGTTCAAAGTTACTACCACTACCAATAGCTGTCACCCCATTGTTATGAGAAACACCTATTAAATAATTAATTAACATTCAAGCTATTAACATAAGTCACTACTAAAGCAGTAGGTATTACGTATTTATATTAATTTATGTCTGACTACGTAACCAGTTTGCTAAGATGAAGCAAGCTTTGGGTTTAAATGCACGACATTCGAATTACAAATAACATGAATTACGCACGTTTGTTGACGTGGATTGTGGAATGGCACAACGTTGGCGCTAGAAAAATAATTAGAACCTATCTTAGACCAAAGAGCCTACCGTCGTGTCTTAAAGTAATATTATTGCTTTTGTGGAAGCGAGACAGAACACTACACGGTATAGAGCAGCGTCTCTCTTTCACACCTGTAATAACATTACTTTGAAAAGTGCTGGTAGGCTGACTTTAGTTTGTATTCTAGTCGTAAATACTAAATACCTTGACGTTTATTTATATTCTAAGTTGAATTTCCTTCACCATTTGTTTATATATATTATGTATACTATATTTTTGTGAAGGTGAACGTGTGGCATTTTAGTTTTAAAACTAAACACATGACACACAAATGACAGTGCAAAATCACTTTGATATGTTATCTAACAATTCTTATCTAAATACTATAACTGAGATTAATGGTAAATTCGAATTATTAGGTGTTACATATTAATATAAATCGAGTTAAATAAATATTGCATGCCACGTTAGTAAGATTAACAACACTATAAACAGTATTGTTAATCTTAAGGTTAAGAATTTTCTAGTACTTGACGTTAAATAAAGCAATAAAATTATTCCTTATTGAATACGAGGAAGATAAACAAATGAATATTGTCGACAGCATTTTAGAGCCGGCGATTTTTGTAATTTGGGTAAATTTGAAAGCGTAAGGAACCCAACCCTCGGAGGGAAGGTCTCCAGCGAGGGTTAATGAATTGGTTTCCCTTTTCTATTATTAGTTTTAGTTACCTACTCGTTTACTCTTAGACGAGACTAATTTAAGGAAACTAATGGATGTCGCTGTTCACTGACATATCCGTTGCAATGTCGGATACTTTCCTTTCAAAATACTTTTGCTATATATAATTGAATTTGCTGTTGAATGATACGTGCAGTTAATTTTATCCGTACATTTTACAGTGTTTTAGTGACGGCAAACAAATATTCTTACGTAACTAAAGTAATAAAATTTAACGTTACTAATCAGCAACATTAAATTGTTGATAAATGTTTTCATAGTTGTAAATCTTTTATCATGACTTAAACCTACGAAACTTTCAGAAAAGGCCCCCGTTATAAAATTCAAATAGCATATAAATGAGATAAATATATTTACGTAGTTAAATTCAAGGAATTCTCAATAATAACAACCCTCGATTAACCCTCAGGGGATACTTTGTATCTTAATCAAAGCTTTCCAGGTAAGCTGCTCGGGCCAGCCGGGGTAATACGTAGAAAGTGGAAACTGTCTCCATTTTATTCCTATTAACTAAATAGTTTGTTCAGAACCGGCTTTAAATCTGTTGAATTTTCGCTGTGACACTCTTTTTGCGACATTAATTAACTGACATCGTTTATAAGTAGAGTTAGGCATTAACGACGCCGTGTTGGGCGTCGTGCCAGCAATCTTAGGGTGAAGATCTTACTCCATGTTCGCTATTTATTGCAATTATTCGCGAATCCCTAGAATGCTCCCCTCTGTACGCGAATGGACCGTTACAATAATTCTGTCAAAACTGCGCTCAACTGTATTCGGTAGGAGCGTTTGCTTGAAACCAAATTATTAAGTGAGATTAGTTCTAATGCGCTACGACATTACACAGAACGACTTTGAATTGAGAACGGCAAATATAGGATTACATTAATTAGAACACTAACTCGTATACGTATGTAAATAATTATTTGTGTTAATAGATTCAAACCCCATCAAACTATAAACTCCGATTGTTTGATTGTAAATTAACTGCATCCTATTATTAAAGTACTTAGTTTTTACTGCCCTAAACTTATTGTGTTAAACTTTAATTATAGTGCTTACCTTAATAGTTCAAGAACATCATTATTCACGGTAACCTAATTGCTTTAAAGGTTGTTAGGCGTTAGTGAACGGTAGCCACATTTATTAGAGTACTTATTTGCATCAAGCAACGAACTTTATGAACTAAGAGGATAAAAATTGCCAGCAAAAAATAAAAAGAGTTCAACGACCCTAAACACACTTAAAAGTTCGACTAAAAAGTATTTCACCCTAGCAAAGTGGATAGATTTAAAGTGTCAGTTTCAACGACCGGCGTAGGTAGAGACCTGGCGATGATCGATGCTCCCCCTCGCGGCCGCCATGGCTCAGGGATCGGGAGGGTGTGGCGGGTCTTTTTAAGCAGCTAGTTACATGTAACAAAAACAAACAAAGCCGGGTGGTCCGGTGTCCACCGCCGGATAGCTATGCGCTTACGTAAGACTCGACTATTTCCCTCATTGTTCATAACAAACTTTGAGGATAAAGTACTCAATGGTTTAGCTAGTTCATTATTATCTTTGTGTAAACAACTTAGGTGCTACAAAATTCTAATGTATTATCTACTATAATTAACGATTCAATCTGTGTAAAGCAACGGGTATATTATAATTTATGACAATGAAGTCACGTAAATATAACACGGAACGTATGCGTAAGTATGTCATTCATAACACAATTTATTGTAACATTTAAACACAATTACATTGCGCAAGGAACCTTTTGCATTGACCTATGATAGGTATATGTACTACTAAATTTTATCTCGAATAGTAGAAACATAAATATACATAACTACATGTACATTGTTTTTAGGAGTAGGAATTAAGAGTCGACCAATCGTAAAACTCCGATAACGTGGTTGTTACAAGATCGGCGCGTGCGCAACTGCGATTAATATAATTGCCCGCCATTATTGACTATCGACAGAAAATCGTTACTTGATAGTAACCCCGGTTTAAACACATGTTTTAACAATACTAGGAAAGTTTCCTATTTACACATTCTACAAATATGTTTCCTGCTGTTTGAAATGATAAATATTGTGCTAGGTGATTGATTGCCTTTGATGTTAAAAAAAATAAATCTAATCTTTTACAGATTTTGTACAGATCAAAATTTTCAAATGGAATTATAAAATCAAAGATTAAAAGGTATGAAAATAAATGGTCCAGACATAAATATTTACATTAGCAACAAAGGCCGGATCGCCCCTCAAAATAATTGTAAAGAACCGGTAATTCATGGGATTAATTCTATACATTAACCGGTTGGCATTTTACAAAAAGACAGGTACGTCCCCTAAAGGAAGTGGCCCTTGACACAGTGCCATGTGCAGGGGTCAAGGCGAACCACTTGTCCAAAATGACCGTACCGGCTTCTGTGCACTTGACAAACGTGAATATCTCAAGTACAAGGAAAAATGTGGAATGTTATTGTTGAATTAGCAATGCTGTTATAATAATAATATGTAATAACAGGTGATGTGTTATAGGGTTAATCAATTTGCACAATTTATGTGTTTAGGTTATTAATACATTGATATTATAAGTTTTTGTGTATTATTGGTTGAGCTTAAGTTGTTACCAAATTAAAATTGAATCCTTATTTTAGTTGTTACAGAACTAATTAAATGAACAATTTACCAGTTTACTAGAGATGAAAACTGAGCAAAGGAAGATAAAGATTCTACAAGTTGTCAATAAAAAGTATCAGTGTGGAGCTGTATTTGGATAAAACAGGGTGTTAAGAAAATCTTTGAAGTACTTGTAGTAGTAATACATGGTTTTGAATAGTTTAAATGCTATGTTACACAGACTTGTAGATAAGGTATTATGTACAAGTATTCATTATAAAGAAATCTCTCTGAACATCTATGGATATTCATAATTAGTTGTTCAGCAGTTTATCTAGTTGTTTTAGTTTAGTGTATGTATCAACTCCATTTTAAACTTTTATCAAAAATGATTAAGATTGTTTGTGTACAAGTGTTATAGACAGAGTAACACTAAGATATATTTTTGTAGTAAGAACTTGTTAGTTGAACAATGTAACAAGTTTTTTATAACTTGTTCAGTGTTGGTACAATGTCAAATATTCAATACAAGTTCCCTCAAGGTGTTTTAGTTGTAAATAATTTATTAATAGTGTTTATTATTACTCATAAATCTTCTAATAGTATAATGACAACTTCTTTTGCTATTAACAAACTAATCATGACATGTTTTTGTACCTACTTGGTTTAAAATAAAAATAGATAAGAAATTAAATATTGCATCCAATATTTTTAGCAATCATTTGTTATCCTATGAACTTTGTTTAAATTATGATTAAATACACATACTTTTAACACTTTTAAAGTAGTTTAAGACTGTAGATTTGCCAAGACTAGACTTTAACTATATTGTAAGTTTCTCAAATCAAATCTAATGATTATCACCGGTGATTAATTTACATTGAAAATGAAGTTTAACAGGTGATAATATGAAAGTTTGTAACTTTCAAGTTTTAAATCTATTTTTTTATTATTTCAACTCCTGTTTCATGGAAGTTGATGTTCTTATATCTTGTTTAGTGTCTTGTGTCATACTTAATCACAGTTTAGATGACAAAGGATTTTAATATATAACATTACAAAGTCAATGCAAGCAAACATGTAATTATATGTTCAAGTTATTAAGGAACAATGACTAAGTCAATGTGGTCATTGTACTAAATTATATTATTTCAGTTCTAATAATATACTTCTTGGTAAATTGGTTGTTTGGTAGTATTTAATGTTAGTTGTATTTAATGCAAATATTATAAATGGGCAGAACTTATTTGTTTGTTATGTGTTTCATTCAGGCTAAATTGCTGAACCAATTTTGATGAAACTTAGTGTGAAGAAAATTTTAAGTTTAAGGTGAGATGTAGGGCATTTTTAGGCATAACTACATACATCCACAAAGCATAAAGATTGTGAAGTATCTACACAACTATAATTTATAATGATGATAAAATAAGTACATGGTATAATTTAATATTGTAATGATTAAGTCCACACAAATACTTTATCAATGTAACAGTTATCATGTAAATTTATAAATAGTATTCAAACCACATTGAATTAATAAACAGAATAATTTTAAAGTTTCTGTAATTTGTATTTATGTTGCCAGGATAAATAATGATGTCCAACCTCATTTATATTTATAATGAGGCAATTATTCAATAAGTCTCCAAGTGTTTTAATATTGAATTACAAATATTTTATTCATCAATATAATAATCTTACCTATTAAATGGTATATTTATCCTTTAATTTTATAGAGTTTGGTGTATTATATTTAGTAATATTGCATGCTATTGCAAGATGTTTTAATGAGTCATACTTATTGCAAGACCTTATGAAGCAAGAACTGATTATTGAAGGACAATAAGGCAAAAAATAAACATCATTACCTAAACATTGCTGTTGTTTATGCTTAAGATTTTTTTTATTGATTGTGTTATACTTTTAAAGGTGGAACTTGTTTATCAGTTGAGTTAAATACCAGTCAGCTAAAAGCCTTCACTGAAAAAAAAGTAGGTATTGTTTTCTTTACATTTTACTTTTCATATTCAAGAAGTTTCTGTCTTAGGGAAGTTATGATAAATTAGTTGTCAAATGCCTGAAACTTAGCCATTAGTAATGACAAATTCTCATTAACATTTAAACTAACTGTAATAGTTTTATGAGCTACAAATTAGCAATTTAAATAAATTCAGTTTATGCTAAGACATAGTCAAGAGCTTACATACTAATGTAATAGAATTCTACATTCAAAACTGCATCCAACAACTTAATGTAACAAATTTTCAAATAAATTAAACAGCAAAAGTAAAGTTTGCATGAAACTATTGGATATCTAAACATGGCCATACAACTTGGTGTAGAGCGTCATCTCTGTCACACGCCTCAAGCCGGCCATCTGTCTATCTCCTTCACTCCCTTCACTCCATGGATAAGAGAAAGTAACAAAAGAAAAATAACACATCCCAGCCTCAATACATAGTACTAACTGCATCCGCATTTATGGTAAGCAGCTTACACATTAGAAACCACCCCCAAAACAAATTATATAATTAAAGATCTGTGAGTCAACAAACAACTACTGTGCCTTATAACCTATACTCGTCAAATTATGATACATCCAACTTTCGCAACGATGCCGTAATTATGATATAAATAGCTGTTACAAGTATAATCACAGATGTGTACGACATATAAAGTAAACATAAACAGGTAAACTAACCCTTTCTTCATGAGCCACCTCTGTTGGCCCCAGTTGATAAAAGAACGTTCCAATGAAGAAGACACTCATCCATTTTACGGTCACTCATCTATTTACACGATTTATATAATTTATGTTTGCACTACTTGTCACAATCAAACTAAAATTCCACTTTTTGCTGCGCTAAACGCAGACGTCATTGACAAACAACCGAAGTGACGAGTTATTGCACGGGATCACATAGTAGATGAAAACACTGCGTATTTTAAGAGCCATTTCATCGATATATCACAATTCTTATCACTAGAGGTTATTACATTACTAATCACTTCGTCTACATCGGTTATTTATAAAAATAAAAAGGTAAAAAGCAAAAATTACTCGTAGACAGCACTCACGACGTCGCACACTCACATAACGTAACGTGCGATTTCGTTCACACACACACACAACTAAAGTCAAGGTGACAGTTGGGCGCTACTAGCGTCGTAAAAGGCGGTCCGATTCTGACTCTTGTCTATTTACCTATTGCAACACTGAGTTTAGTTCTCAATTTGTAAACATTATTGGGTTTATTCGTGAAACTTTGAGTGTGATTCGGACCGATTAAGGTGCCTTGTAAAACTAAATCAACTTTTTGATTATTTCTATACGAATATTAATCGAGTTTTATGATATGATTTGAAAATAAAACAATAGGACTTTATTTCGTTTTTATCTGTCCCACTACCGATGTTAAAATAAAAGTGTTGAACCTATAAGTTATAGTTTATAGTTTGTTCTGAAATTTAAAACTTTGCGAACTTTGTTTTTATTGAAAGACCAAACAATTGTGGCCAGATGAAGGGCAGGGGTATATCTTTGATGTGGTTCGCGGAAGAGGTAAATGATAGTTCTCCTTGAAGATGTTTAAAGGTAGTATGATCTTCTAAAAGCGGAAGATTCGTACTTTTTATTAATATTTTTTATTTTATTATTATACAATAAATATATTAATCTCTTAGAGTAGAATAGTTATAACGTATTCCGAGTATTTGTATTCATTGTTTTTTTTTTACATAATTTTGTAAAATGTGTGGTTTTGTAAATGGTGTGTGTGTACTTAGGTAGTACCTACCGGTTTCTACGAAAGTAAGCTTTATTTTAGAGACGTAAGTTGATTTCTTGTAGGCAGTATAACGATATTAGTTATTTTTTTCAATTAATACTTACTTGTATATTGTACCCACAATAGCCGACAAGTCCTCGTGCTACTTCTAGCGTCAACCTATATCCATATTAAATGAATTACTGCTCGTTAAAACTCGACGACTGGGCCGATTTGGCTAATTCTGGTATTACTTACGTATTCGTTGGAGTCCAGAAAATATTAATGTAGGCGTATCAGCGAGCAATTGCTAGTTATGGTTTATGTGAATTAGATGGGGCGAAGGTAATTGATGATATACGAAAAACAAATAAAAAAAATTGCTACGGAAACGTCAAACAATTTATTTTTACTGAGTGCTATCAGTTTGTAACTGATTAAACTTAAGCATTACTTCATTATCTTGAAGATAGGAGCACTGAAATAGTAATCAATCTGTACTTTATAACCAGCTACATTTTAATTTTATATTCATAACGCATCTATCAACACGCAATGTCCCAAATCGCGATGTGATAGCTCGGGGACGCTAGCCCCGCCCCTTTAGGTATGACCTAATGCGCAGACGCAGAGAAAAAACTATAACACAAGATGTGACGTGTGCCCAATAATTTTCTTTGACACACTTGGCACATCATCCGCACTTAATGAACTGTACCTAGACAATTGGTACGCACATCTTTTATTTGTTATAAAAATATCTTCCAGATCTATTTGGTATATAGGACAACTGTCAATAGAAGCTGGCTGTAATTATTAGAGAAAACAGTTAATACAGATGTTTATTTTTTCAGTTCAGTTCTTATATTCACTAACAAAGAAAATTGTGTCAGACTCGTTTATTATTGAAACGATGACACAGAAAGTAACGGTAATAAAACAAGTGTTCATTAAATACATAGTTTTATTAAAAAATGAAAACAAAATCCCTTACACTACCTAAATAAGGCACGACGTGTTAACAATCGCGTGGCCTGCAGCGCAGCACACAGCGCGCGCCGCCGCCAGCGACAGCGGGGAACAGAGATTTAGCACACGATGCACGTAGACTTTCACATAACTCAAACAACCCTGTACATATATATATGCTGTTCACAAAATATACAATTATAATGCCACCAAGCTACAATTATTCATTAATTTATTGCGGATTCCACGAAACCTCACAATACTGTAATTTGGCCGGAAAACATCGATGTATACACATTAACATTTAACAAAATACATATATAAAGCATTTATTTGTAACATGAATGGAATTAACGTCGGTTATACACAAGTCTCTTATTCCCGATATGTTATATTTAATTATAATTTGATTGCTATACAAACGGTAGGAAGCAGAGTATTGATAAATTTACGAAGCTTTACAAGTAGAGTAACACTGAAATTTACACAATTTACAACAGAATAATTATAATATACTTACATAAAATTTGTGCGATATAATGTGAGAGATATAAAATATGCGCAAAATTTCGATAACTTTTTAATGTTTAATATTTTATTAAAAATATGTGTCAGGTGTGCCATGTATACGTTTACTATGCTACGATAAAGTTAGTATACAAAGGAGCGTTATGAATAATTGTATATAAATTTAAATCTAAAGTGTGATTAAATTACATGTCCCTATAAGATTATAATCTCTAAATTGAAACAAAATGCAAAATTCTTACTATGAAATAAATTACTAAACCAACATTTGATACACTACTCACTTAATTTGTAAATAATAATATAGGAATAATATCTTAATTTGTATGTCTTTGTACCAAATCATGATTTAGATAGAATTTTTACAATTTTGAGCTTCATTGACAATGAGATGGTGCGAGAGAGCATTGAGTGACGAGATGCGATACATATCAGTATACAACAGTCAGAGGCTGAAATCCGTATACTTTTCATCTCCTGAAAAGATTATTTCCCACCCCCATTGAAAGACATTAACAAAATTTTTACACGAAAAATTTTGAATGCCGGAAATTTAATACAATGTTTTGATGAATTAAAATGAAATCAACCAACACATCCTATTAGCAACACAACATTCAGAAAACGAAATGCTTTTATGATAACGAGTGAAATTTAAATAGTGAACAATTTACATTATCTCAAATATCAATGTCAACAAAAGTTACAAATTTATTGTCTCCGCATTAACCGTGCCAACCTTCTCAATCGAATTGGTCAATATTAATAATTAGGATATCAGTTTTTTAATACTGACGGTAAAATATTACCAAAAAATTGTTTAAAAATTAGTTTAGTAAAAGCCAAAATGGTATTATTTTTATTGGAAAAGTTTGAAAGACACCGTTGTTGATCAGTCGAGTTAGTGTTACGTTTGCTAGAGCCGTCTCGCGAGGATGTCGGCGCAGCAAGCCCATCGTCAGTACTGGTCGACGTCCGCACCTGGAGCTACTGAGTACACGGACGGCGGCCTGTAGGGGGAGCCACTGTTAGTTATCTAGTAGGTGGGAAGCTAAATTTTCGTGGTTAATTAGACTTGTGAAGTTATACTCGAAAGTTATCAGTGTTTGTTGCTGTGTATATTATATTTATAAGTAATTAATGAACATTTTCAGTTAACTTATTGTCAGCAACTTGTTCAAACGGACCTCGGACGTATTTCACATAGGGAACCTTTTTTGTGCATAGAAATTAACACTAACACCATCTGATCGCAATATTTTTTTTTAACTTTTTATAAAAGACTCCCGCACTAAGGAATTGAATCCTTATTACACGGGGAGTTTCACACACATTTAATACACATGCACCAACACACCCAGACTCAGAACAAGCAGTTGTGTATCGAACGAATTCTTACCCTACGCAGGGATCGAACCCGCGACATTTCTCGCATATTGGTAAATGGTGTCAATTTTTTTTCCCAGAACAGATTGCTTTCTCAGAAATATATTTCGATGCACAGAAACGATACTCCTTGGTCTGTTTAAACAAGCCATATATTGCTTTTTATTCCGCTAGTATGACAGAGTATAGCTATATGGGTATGAAACATAGATGTCGCTGTTTACCGCAGCGCGCGGCGGGGCGCGGGCAGGCGGGAGGGGCGCGGTAACGCCGACACGCGCGTCTCGTGGCCCGACGCTGGCCGGGGCTGGTCTACAACTGTTGAGGCTGTGTACAAGCAATATTCAATAAATATGATGATATAACAACTTTTGAAGAAAAAAAATGTTAGCGGATATTAAAGTTTAAAAATAAAAATTATTATATCTAGGGACAATATCCACATACGGCCATCTGATCTTAAGCTAAGCAGAGCTTGCGTTATGGTAATCAGACAGCTGATAAACTGATAAACATACTTATATAGTTCTTAATACATACATACTATAGATAAATAACACCCAGGCACAGAACAAATGATCGTGCTCATCACACAATCATTCGTCTTGGGTGGGTATCGAACCCACGATCTCAGGTATAGCAGTCAGAGTTACTAACCACTAGACCAACAGACCCGTCAGTGATGATATAACAACTTCTGAAGAAAAAAAAATGTAAGACAATAATGAAGTTTTGAAGAAAACATCTCGAGTATATCTAAATTTTAAAGTATTGGTAATATTGGTAATGATAACTAAAATCACAAACAAGCCTGGTAATCATCGCTCGTTATGGGTACAGGGTTTAGCTATTTAATTTATTCTGAATCTCGATTTCCGCAACCTTGACTTTCTCTTGTACCAGTTGTATTGAGTTTCATCTAGTGAAAAGTGTTTACCAAGTATCTATTTCATTGACATTAATACTATGCTGTCTTTGTTTTCATTGATTAACCGCAAGTAAAATACTTTAGATTGCTGAGCGCTTTTGTATCTGGGGGCACGGCAGTGCACCCGCCAAGCCGAGTAAAATAAAATGCGAAACGGCCGTATCACCCTTTTCTCGAATTGTTATATCTACTATTGACCATGAGCTTATAATTAAGGGCCTAGGTCAGTCTGTTTTGTTTAATATTGAAAGTCTTGACCCAAGTTTAGGCGCTAGCCTCCTTTTACATTTACCACGCGTCGACGGTTGTTTTCATTCAATAAATAAATATCTTGGGACAATATCCACACACGGCCATCTGATCCCAAGCTAAGCAGAGCTTGTGTTATGGTAATCAGACAGCTGATAAACATACTTATATATTTCTAAATATATACATATTATAGATAAATCACAAAAAGACACAGAACAAATGATCGTGCTCATCACACAAACATTTGTCCAGGTTGGGTATCGAACCCACGACCCCCGGCTTAGCAGTCAGGGTCACTAACCACTAGACCAACAGGCCCGTCTTTAATAATAATAAGTGTATACTCACGTGGTGGCTGTTTAGGTACGGGTCCGGACGCGGGCCGGGAGACGCGCAGCTGCGACGCGCCCGCTATCGAGTACGGTCGGCTCGGCGCCGGCTGTAACACGTCACACTGACGTCACAACGTTAGAGAGATGCCTTTTTAGTTAGGTTAGTAAACATGCGTCAGGTAGATGTAGAAACAATCAACCGATACCAGAATGTAGACACATGTATAGGTATAGCAAAACACCACAGATGACCATTACCATTGTAGTTCTAAGAGCACATATAGATACAAGAATGAATGGATAAAAATACAAGGACCTTAAAGCAAACAAACAAGAGGGAGGAAAACAAAGTCAAGTCAGAGATTGAAATACTAACAAAAAAAGACAACAAAGTAAAAAGAAGGGGAAAGAAGAACAGAAAAGAAACTAACACACTACAAATTAGAAGGTTCTACAGACAACTACAAGCTACAACTATCTAAATACTAGATACAATATTAAACTACTATCAAACCCAACAGCCAGAGACAAAAGAATAATAATAGTAATGGAAATAGGAAGAGAACGAGTAAAAAAATTTTGTATGTACTCAGAAAATAGGAGTGACAAAGGATTTACTCTAGCACTAGAAAGGAGAACTTATATGTAAGTAGAAGAAATAAAGGATTGGACCAGTGCTTTCATGAACGTAATTGCAAAATAAATGATCAGGTTGTTTTAGTCAAAGCAATAAGTTTAGTACATGATATGACTCAACTCTAACTACAACAATAATAAAACTACTATATACAGCGGCCATTTTTTTATAGATGTTACGAATATATTTGAAGAAAAATCTATTTTTCTCAGTATAAATGTACAGTTATAACAATAATAAAAAATGCGTCAGAAATTAGCCACATTTTCACCGTCTCTTTTTACACAGTAAAGCTTAAAAATAATGTCTTGTATCTAAGGCATTAAGTCCGTCATTGTACATTATTTGAATAAGAAGCATATTATAAATAAATGAAACCCTTTAAATGGTCTAAAGTCTAGCTTAAGTGACATAGGTACAAAGCAACCATATTCAGTGCAGTCTACGTCATTACTATGTACATCTAGAAGGAAAGAAAGGAAACACATTTTATTGCGTAATTGAAGATCTATCTACTTGGGCCACTGTATACAGGCTGTTTAAAAGTGTGACACTCACAGGTGGGTGATGGTTGCGCATGGAGACGGGCACGCCGCTGCCGGCGCCCGCGCGGAGCTGCGCCATGTTAGTCACGACGTTAGCGACAGGTTAGTACGTTCAATGCGGAACGTAACGGTATTAGTTTGTTTTAATTCTAATGATAGCTCTGATACTTGTATTCGTGAATAAAGATCAGTATTTCAGGCTCTGACAACGGACTGCATTTCAACTACAATCCAACAAAACTGCAAATTGCAGTTGGATTTCCAGTCGTGTCAACTGCATTCAAACTACCCTTGAACTGCAATTTACAGTTGTAATGCAGTCCGTCTGTCTAGAGTCTTAGAGTGAATAAAGAAAGACCTACTGAATTATAGTGGAGATTCACCGTCTTTTGAAGAAACATAATGCTACTGCAGTTGTGGAAAAGAGACGCGAGATCTTGCTTTCACAACTGCAAGACATATTAGGTGGTAGGCATTGTCAACATGTATAGTATCAGAAGTTATATATTTACTTGTCATAAAACATTACAAAACGGAACTTGTAAATGATTGATTGGATTCCGGATTTCGCTTCGTTTCTTATACAGTAACATATTTAAATCCAAATAACATTTCGTGTTTTGTGACAAGCAAGATATCATTTGGGATCTGATATAACTTTAAAAGGTAAGCACGATATAAGAAAAGGAGATGTCGTAAATTAAGGTGGAGCAAAAGTATGCAAAAACCTAACGAATTCAGTGTATGAAAGCCAAACATTTTAGTGACAGCCATTTCGACAAAAAAATTGTGTAATATAAGTTTAATATATGTTTACAAGGATCCCTTTTTTGTGAGAACAAAATATAATATTAAGAAAGGTCAGTTGTGATCAAAGATTTTTCTTAACTTGTACGCGCGTGTGTAAGTATGTAAGCGGGGAGACGGGGGAGAGAGACAAAAGACAATCTATATGTCTTGCTCAGTCTCACATCTTACATACCTTAGGCGTTAACTAGCACTTACACACACACTACTATACTACGTACACATTGAACGTAAACCCTTAATTAGTACATCCATATTTAAGTAATGAACAAACACATAAACAGACAATTTTAGACACAATATATTGATATGACAACCAATTAGAAACATTAAGACAAGTTTATTATTTATGCTATTTTACCAACACCGTTAATTAGACATGTAAATGAAAAATTTACGAATTAATTATTGGTTCACATTCTTATTTTATCTATAGTTATGAATATGAATTTTATTATATTTAACTACTCTTTACAATAACTTTCGATTTTATTTTACCAGCGTAAAATTTTAGATGATTTTTTTTAATAAGTGACACGACTACAATAGACAGTAAGTTCCTTTAGTTTATAGGTGCATAGTCTATAGGATCTTTTATATTTTATATTATGGAATAAAATGGCTAAGGTCAAAATTTATCTCAATTTTTTTCTCATTTGAGTTAGTATGTTTAAGCAAAAATATGAATAGTACTTACATCTCTCGGTGCAACAAGTTGGCTCTGCGGCCGTTCTCTGCGAAGAGTTTCCGTTCCCTGCCGCACGAGCGCTGGCGTCGGCGGGAGGTCGGCCTTGGAAGCACTTTTGTCGTCTATCTTCTGAAGTTTAAAGGTAAATGTTTAAGGAACATATTTTAATGTATCTCGGAGTTACGTTTTGTTTACTTGACCTGGTGCGTACCATTGCTGAGTTATAAATATATAAAAGATACATAACTGAGGTGCAGATTAATGCAGTGTTTTTTTTTTCTGATATTTTTGTAGGCGCTCTAGCGCAGGTTTTGACTGCGTAACTGGACTGTTTTTATCCCTTTCTTAATAGGCCCCCTTTTGGCCAAGAGTAGTAACTCCGTAGAAGGTCGATATTGCGACTTTCTGATCCAGGGCGACGCCTGGTGAAGGACTGTATTATAAGGTAATTCAAACTACTCGAAGGATTGGTCAGACCATCTTTTAGGGCTCTCACATCTTGTTTTTTAATGATATTATTATATTAGTGGTACAACTAACGTGAACGGGACGGTCCCTTTTACAATTACGTCTGGTGTCCCCGAAATGAATAGTGGGACACGAAATTGTTTCGTTTTCAGAAACAGCGCGAAAATTTGAAGCTCCCCTCGATTTCTCTCTCTTAAAAAATCTTATGTGGTCGATTTGAGAAACCTCGTCCTTTTTGAAGTTGTTATTAAGACATTTTTTTTCATTGTCATAGGTTGTCTTATTTAACGTAGGACATTGGTTTATTAGGTTATTTAACCTAAACAAACAATGTGGCGTTTTGAGTCAAAGAATATGTGACGTTGTAGTCTATTTATTCTTACATGACATAAATGGTAAACAAATATGGCGTTCGAATTAAATTAGTGATAGGAATCATTGAATGACCTACACATAACTTCACTTCAAATTTCAATGAGTGAATGATAGAAATTTATTAAATAACCCAGTCAATTTTTTTTATAATAACTTTTGTGAGAATGATTCATATTTAAGAGATGTATAACGGTTTACTCACGCGTATTTATCGGGATAGCCAGACTAGTTTCGGACCCAACCGGAGTCCTTAATCATGAGCTGACGCGGCGGCGGCGGGGAAACTAGTCGGGCTATCCCGATAAATACGCGTGAGTAAACCGTCATACATCTCTTAAACCCAGTCAATGTGTGACAATCACACAATCATTGAGTTATTAACATTTTTATGCTTTAGCAATGTCGTGAATTGTGATATAGCAGTGTTTGTTTACCATTTGTGTCATGTAAGAATACACGGGGTGATGTTACCTGTCGGTGGGTCTGTATGGTGTAGGACTCAGTGGAGATGGGCGGCGCGTGCGCGGTGGGGCTGAGCGCGGGGTTGGAGGCGTACACGCCGCGCCGCACCATGCTGCGCCCCGTCGCCGGCCGCGCGGGGGGCAGCGGCGCCGCCAAAGCGCTGCCTGCGAACCGCACGCACACATAGGTAACACAACTATCCCACCAACGACGGGAAAACAACTAACTATCGCCTATTTTCTCGCTCAACAAACGTACAATAAATAAATATCTTGGGACAATATCCACACACGGCCACCTGATCCCAAGCTAAGCAGAGCTTGTGTTATGGTAATCAGACAGCTGATAAACATACTTATATATTTCTAAGATAAATTGCACCCAGACACAGAACAAATGATCGTGCTTATCACACAAACATTTGTCCTGGGTGGGGAATAGATATACTTTCCTTGTGAATAAAAGAGATGCATATACAAACAGTTGATCGCTGACTGTTCACACCGCCGGCGATAAATTTGTGAGCCTCGCGACACAAGTGCATCAACTTGTAAGCAAGGACTCACGAGTCGGAAACTAGTCAAAATTGTATTGTGATCACATAATTTGATTATAACCCCTCTCGTTAATTCGGTAACAAGCATTTAGTACCAAAGCTTAATTTTGCGTGACTTTTTGACCCCATAAAAGCTTAATAGTTTTCATCAATAGATGGCGTTAAAAATCTTCGTCCTGTAAATGGTACTATATGTTTATATAATTCCTTTATCTCTTACCTGGTATCCTGCTTAATTCTCTATGGGAACTGTATTGCCTAAGTTTTGACGATGGCAAGCCTGACTTCCTCGGTACCGCTGACGGTGGGACCATAGAACCGTATGATACTAAAATAAAATAAAGGTATGAAGAAAATAAAACTATGGTATGAATATAAAGTGAAAAGATACTAAATGTAATTCTGTGTCATGTTTTGTGCATATGACTGATTGAAAAAAATTAAAAATAGAATCTCAGAAAGACGTACAACTATAAATATATTTTTTCTAATCAAGTTCTATTTCAAGATGTGTAAATAGAATAGAACATACAGATTATTGCTGAAAAAGTGGACAGCTGGCAGTTCAAAACTACAGTAAGAAAAATTACAGTGACTATTTAAGATCAGCTTAGCTCGTACATAATAAGTCTTGGTCCTAAGCTTACCAGCATCGGTAGAAGAAATCCTGCTGATCGGTGACTTCGAGACCACACTTGGTGCCACCATCTTCCTCTCCGGACTCGCTTTCCCCGCCATAATATCCCTCTTGACCGACGACTTTTTAACCATAGTCGCGCTATTTATAACCGTCGTACTGTGCATATCGTAAGTGCGCTCAAGACCCGACACGTTCGCGCTTGGGACTTTAGTTACAGTATAAGATTTATCGTCGATCATGTCGTAGATCGGGGATATAGTGTTGTGCAAGTTCAGTAGCTCGTTTTTGGTTCCCTTCCGTAGCGACATTAGCGGTGTTGAGGCTACCTGTGGGCCTGCAATCAATTGTTACCTTGTACCAGTGGTTTAAGCTGTGTTTGTGAGTGTATTGAAGCGGGGTTTAGTTACTGGTGCCTTAATAAATTCTAAATATTCCACGACTTTCACACAACGCCATCTAGTCTCAGAGCTTGAGTTATGAGTACTAGACAACTGATAAACATACTTATATTCTTCTAATATACATACATCCTATAGATAAATAACACCCAGACACAGGACAAATGATAGTGTTCATCATACAAATATTTGTCCTAGGTGGGATCGAACCCACGACCTCTGGTATAGCAGCAGGTCAGGTCAAATATCTTATAAAAAATGTTTTCTTATGGATATGATGAAAAAACAACATTTAAAAAAAAAATCGGTAAATATAAATCATCATCATGACAGTGTGGTGCTGACTGCTGCATCCCATTTTTATTCCAAAAGCATCAGAATACGCTGTATGCGTAAGCGAGACACGGTTTTCATCCCTTAGACACTTGGTTTTACCACGTTTGCTTCAACCAACACCAGTGTAAAACTTCACCATTACAATAATGTGTCTTATAACATGAACTTTAGGTTCAAATTCATATACCGTTGTAAAATGTGCCGTCTGTATAAATACTTACGTGTGTTATGCACAGGCGCAGTGTCTGGCACGCTGTCTGGCGGAGAGGACGAGCTGAAGGTGCCCGTGTCTGTACTCTCACTGGAACCCACCATCGCCCGCTCTTGGGAACCCCACTCCTGGAAATGGAAATAGATGGGGACGTTAATTGTCGACTAAAAAAAATAATAATAATAATGTTTGGACTGATTTCGGCCACGGCGGCCAGTGTTTCTATGACACCAGCCAGCTACGCAGGATATATTATAGTGCACAAGCGTGTGCGCAAATACAGGTGCACTCTCTGTTCCTTTTTCTTTCATAGCCCGATGGGACGGTAATCCAACACGACCGGAGAGAGATCAGGCGCGAGACCAAAATTTTTACGTGCCTTCCGAAACACGGAACCTGTGATATTTTTTTCTTAAACGCACACAACATTCGAAAAGTCGGTGCGCGCCGTGGGGATCGAACTCAAGACCTCTGACTTAGCAGTCCTAGGGTCTTGCCTCTAAGCTATCACAGCTTAATTAAATAAAACGGCATACATAACATTACAGCTAAAGGCTTGAGGTTTGAAGGTTCATATTATCTTAGTCATCGGATATAGACTAAAAAGTCGATAAGCACTAATTAGGAAAGGAGGAAGCTAGGGGAAGGGAAAGGCAGTGCTATACAGCAATTGCGATAAAACATCACTATCTAACCTACAGTTTAAAAAAATCGTTAACAATACGTACCCGTATATCCTGCTGTGTATCACCGACATCTATTAGGTTTAGTGTAGCAGAATTAATGTCAATGATTTGGTTGTCATCAGACTTGAGGTACACAACCGTAGCATCCATAGCACTGATCTTCGGCGACGCTTTCTTGAACGTAGCAGACCTTTTGGGCGTGTCCCGCGTCGGTTCCTCCTGTCTGTCGAAGCCATTCGTGTTTAATACTCTTCTTCTTGACAGTAGTTCTGAGGCGTTTTCCATACTCTGTCGCGGCACCGTTATCGTTTGGTTCGGCAAGTGTATCGTTTTTATCGGCGAAGCCTCCGCCTGATTCGGTAACGGCTTCTCCGGATCGGTGGGCAACGCTTTCCTAGCTAAAGACAGCTTCTGGCGAGCCTGAATAATTTCATTCAACTCCTGCTTACCCAAAGTAACGTTCAAACTATTTCGCGCTGCCAAGTCTTCAGCTTTCTGCAGCCCCATATCTTTGTAGAACGCGTCGTCAGTCTCAAAGTTTTCTTTTTCAGCGTCGTTATCTCTTCTAAACCTGTTATTTGAGTAGTGTAAGGTTATTGTTTCAGCCATTTCTGGGTTCGGTTTGGGCACAGACTTGGGCGAGTCTTTGTTATCAGAATTTTCGTTTAGAATTTTGACGGGGTCAATTTGGCACGCTTCTTCGCAGGATTTTGTGTAACTTTCCGAGTTTCGTATGGCTGAGTCGCGTTTTGTGAAGCTGTTGTAGAGTTGGCAGCGAGGTCGCGCGGAGAGGAGCTTTTCAGATTGTTCTAAATGTGTGAAGGTTGCTGAACTGAATATGTTGGAATCTGTGCTGTCCTTTGGTTTGGAGGAGTTGGAGATGACGTACCCGGAGTTGACGGAGCTGACGAGGCTAGAAGGGAGGGAGTCTACAATGCTCTCGTTGTCCGGGTACGTCGTCTGAGAGAGGAAGCTCGTGCTCATGTCCTTCTCCTCAAGGATACTTAGCGTCATGCTGGTCATCATCGGGTCAATGCTATCACGTCCTGACGTTGGTAGACCTGAAATCGTATGGATAATTACTTAATCAATTACTCCAATCATTATTAAATTATTAATTGCCACAGCCACCACTTTGTGTATAGTTTATAACACCGACAATATGTTTCCTTACTCATTCGGGTTATGTTAGTAGGTACTGCAGTACGCAGTGAGGCGGCAACTTGTCGGATGGTTGCGTATATTTGCCCTGAACGCGTAACATGTAAAATAAACCATAGTTGCAATATCATTACTACTTAGTATGTTAAAACTGTGGATTTTCAAGTCAGTATAGACCAGCACTGTCCAACCCCAAGCTCGCATTTGAATGCCTACCAAGTGTGTTCAGTTGTTTTATTTTACTTTTCTATCATTATAACATTTAAGATAGCGTATGCTAATATATAGCCCACTTGCATTGTTGGACAGCCTTGGTTTAGTAAGACAGTTAATAGAAATATTTAATTACCCGAATCCTTATGTGAAGGTAATGACTTCCGACTGTCTATAGACTCTGCGTTGAAGGTTCCAGAACTTTCCATGAGAAGGGAAGACACGAGGCTAGGCGGAGACATGCGCATAAGTGACTCTCCGCTCTGATACATATTGAGACTCGGGCGCTCGTTCATGATGTTTGAAAGACCTCTGGAATATTAGAAAAATGTGTTACTATGTGAGGAAGGTGTGGAACGTCCCCTGTGACATTACTGACAGTATTAGACACGAGGCTTAAGCCACCTATTTCAGGAAGACAGGAATAGAGTGCTGCGTTTGTTACAACGAAGACAATTTTAACACGCTAAAAAAAAATAGAAAAAAACCTTAAGCTTAAAGTTATCGGCAAACAACTTGAATGACCTTGATTATGCGAAAGTTGAATGAATATCTCGATAACGGTCAAAAGGGCGAGGGGATTTCAGTCGCTGTACACGCGACTAGTTAATTAGTCGCGTCCTCTATGCCACCTTCATTCCGTCTAGCAATACATTAGCGTTACCTTGTTTGCCAATACCATTTATATAGAAGCGAGACCCACGAACCAAGCTTGTACATTTCCACAACCAACGGATACCTACCACCACGTCTTGAAATAATACTATCGTAGATGTTGAAGCGTGTCATCGAATTATAAGGACTAGAGCCACCGACTTTCTTAAACCACTACAAATATTACTATTAGAGATGGTGGTAAGTCTTCAGAAGCTTAAATCTTAATATTTTTTTTATTAGAAATGTCTATTTAAAATAAAGACTAAACTTATTTTGTAAGGTGTTTATTCTAGCTTGGTGCGAAAGGATTTTGGCAATCTTTTGTCGCCACATGAAAGACATTTTGCGCCGTTTCTTCTTATTAACTAAAGAATTAAGTAACAACTAATATAATTTTGATGTTCGAAAAATTTTTTCATAGACTTTTGATTTGAATGTTACGCACCATGCTAAAATGCATATAGTCCTATAGGTAGGTCCTAAATAGGTATTAATAAAGGACGTCAAGCAATATGCGGTATCGAGCCCAGTCACCAGTACGTAAGCGTTATATAACCTAAAGCAGTGCAGCGCCTGGTTCTGGGGGGAGGTCACACCGGACCACCGCCTCTGATATTGGGCCACATTGAGGTACAAACGGAACATCCACCTGGTAATATACATGCAGATCTGTCAAACTGTTACATGCGATTCTTGATAAGGTTTTATATTTGTTTGATCGATCGGAAACACGAGTGATTGATGTTATTATGTGGAATAAAACTTGAAACGTGGATTCAAATTAAAACTCGACGACCAAAGCGACTGTTTCAAAAACGAAATCTCTATTTATAAAATAACTAAAATATTCTTTAAAATCAATTTATTAAGTTTTGTTTGCCTTATCAATCTTTATTATTTAATACGCATCAAATGCTGCGAAGTTCAATTATAAGTAGGTAGCTTTCATTCATTTCATAATTGAAATTACAAAAATAGGAACGCATGTATGACCAATTGGGATTTGTTGAATTATATCCATGTCACATAAACATTCTTTGAATTTCTATCAGAAAATACAATTTTCTCCCTCGGGACCTCATATGAGTACATGCACCGCCCCGGGGAAGGGCGGAGGCGTAATTCGGATACTTTTCGGTAAATACACGTGGAGTGACTTTTCTTTTTACGTAGGACCTCAAGAAGATATGCATTTGAGACCAAGATACCAATACCATAGCATGACAAGACCAATATTTCTTCACAAAAAAAAGTAAAAGTAACATCTTTCTTTGCATCTTGATTGTTTAGGAGCAAAAAATACTGATTTGCGCTTTCTTCCAATCTGCCTTTTCTTACTTTCCTTTTCCTTACACTAGCGAATGCTTCGTCATGCGCAATAATTAATAACAAGCTTTTGTTTTGAGCCTGAAGTTATACAGCAGTACTATTCTAAAAAACGTCTGTTTCACACACGTTATTGTGTTCATTTGACTCATTATTTGTTATTAAATTGGATGTAGATATGCTATGAGCAAGTTACTACCGTTGCTTATTACTTACGTCTATTGTTGTGAGTGTAATGGGTTGACTTGTTGACAATTCTTTTACGTTACTGTACATTCAGATAAGTGTATTTTTCTTTTTGACTATCATTGCTTAATATTGGTTCAAGCAGTAGAACTATATAAACTTTAGTACAAGCAGTAGATCTTAAGCGAAAAATTACAAGGCAGTAGAGTCAAATTATATAAAATTATTTGTTCGCCCATTTTCGGTAAAAGGCGGGAAATGTTACGTATTTATAACTCATATTAGAAGCATTCGACCGATCATTTTAGAACCATATATGCGCGCTATGAAAAGTATTCGATCAAGTAGTGAGAGTGTATATTATCATATCTGTTACGCAAGATTCAATCACTACGAGTGTTTACATTTACTGTATAATAATATCAGTCGTATATTGTTTTGCTTTAAGAGTTGAAATGTTGTTCGCGTACATTCAGCTATAGAAGGCTGATACATTCCAGCAAAGTGCCGGTATTTTTCAGTGACATGTAGGAACTGGTGTTACTATACTAGGAGTCTCCGTTATTTTGTCACTTTCCTAACAGCAACTCATTGAATTCGATCGCGTACGTTAATCGACTTCTGTTCCTGACCGTACCAACCCGTGTTATTTATATGGGCGTACGGAGCACGCGTGAAAGATTTCCTATTAGAGAGGGCGAAGTTCTGCTCGCACCGATTATAGCGTGGTTAACCCTTAGGCTGCCTACACATGACTAGGTCTTTTGGACAAGCTAAATTAAATTGTTAAACTGAGCGACAATCTACTCAACATTTTTTATACGTTTCAGGGGGACGACCGCCACGACTTAGCAGTAATAGAGCACAGCAAGACACAGAATGTCGACTCTCTTCCACAACTACAATAATACTATTTTAAGAGGAAGTGGAAGACCCTCACAGCGTTTGCCATAAACTTTAAATCAAAAGGGTTGTTGACGACTGTCAGAATTATAGAGACGTTACGACGGTTATGGATTAACGCATAACAGCTGGTATCATAGAACTTAACGTCCTTTCTAAGATACGAAGGGGTCGGTTTATAAATAGATGTCACCCATTCATGGACGCTCTTTGGCGAACAAAACTCAACGAAACAATATATTAAATCATTTTGCCTTAAACTGAATTAATATTAGTAGGTATAAGTTGGAGGAGTAAAATCAGTTATACTAAAGTTAAAAAAAGAGAAAAGCCATGTGTACCATGCGAATTACTAGCTGTTCCGCGCACTACGCCCGCGCGAATGTCGGTTATAGCTGCAAAAACACAACCCCCTCTAAAAAAATCGGTTAAAAAATACTATGTGTTAATCCAGGGTGTAAGCTAACTAAATACCGAATTTCACCAAAATTGATCTAGCCGTTTGAGCGTGAAAGAGTATCAAACATCCATATATCTTTACTCACAACCTTCCACGTATAATCTTAGTAGGATTAATACATTCATTTTCTTTTGATCTTCCAAATGTTTTCACACCAAGTGGTAATTTGTGGACGCGGATAGTATCGGGAACTTCAAACACTGCCGCATCATTTAGGTCCGAAACTCTCCGAGCCGTCGAGAAAAAGGGCGTAAGTTTACAATATGCAAAGAACAGCTCCAAAGTACTTACTTGTTGAATGTATTGTGAAGATTGTGAGCAGGCTGCGAGAGATCGATGTTGATCGGCTTTGACGAAGTCTGGTCCAATGAGGATCGACCGGACAGGTCCGGACCGAGAGTGATATCCAAGTCTTCCAGCTGTAATGAATGAAAACATCATCATCATCCCGTTACACTACTGGATATTAATGGGCGTCCCCCAAGGTACAACACAGGGCCCGGTTGCTTTATGCATCATTGAAAACCTTGATGAAAAGGGAGGAAATCTAAAACGTCACTTGTTTATAGTGATAAGAATATGATAGTGAAATACATCGTTTTAATCTGTATTTCTGTTTTTATATAGGTGTCAATTGAATGTGACTTTTGATCTCATTAATCAATCAGAAACGCCGCTTTCACGACACAGAAGATTGATAAAGAGAGGATAGGGTAAAATGTTTATCAATTAAACCAAGATTTTCCATATTTATGTTTTATTGTGTTTTATTATTATAGGGTATTCCGAATAAAATATTTCATTCGAGAATTTCGCAGATTTTTTCTTTGTAAAATTGCAAGTGTTTAACAATTACATAACTCCAGCTTTGGGCTTAACTGAGACAATTGAAGAGCGCGCGTCGAATCAATTGTCTTAGATCGACGGGTCATAAAAATTCAATGGTAGTTGTTAAGTGATCGATGAACACGTGCAAAATATTATCCAATTTTAACACGTGTGAAATTTAGGCTACATTAAAACGTAGTAGATTGAAAACAAGCCTACTATCAACTCTTGAAGTATTTTTGCAGTTGTGGAAGCATGACAGCGCACTACATGACGAAGAGCTGAGCCTTTTCCCCACAAATACAATAATATTACTTTAGAAGGTAGTGGTAGGAACCCCGATTTAAATAAACGCATCATGTAATTATAATATCGTTAAATACGGAACCCGCTACAAAACCCGCATTACGAAAAAGTAAGTCTACATTTTTTATAACACAACGCTGTTTACTAATGACAAAAAATCCTTGACAATATGAATAATCATGAATAGTACTCGCAATAATAAGTTTATTCGTCAATAATGTTCCGTTAACACTTGGCTTACGTAACTCTTTCCGCTATAAGATATTTTCGCACGGAACGCTACGTGCCTACGTCATAGGATTACGTCACGAGAGTGCATTTTGTATTATACTGGAATTTCTCCTCTTAGTTATATTTAGATGTAGGATTACGATATTGAAGGTCTTCTTTTATTTGTTTGATATATAAAAAAATGTTTGATAGAAGTACTTAATAGTAGTAGAGTTATGTATGATGGTATCATTAACGTAGAAGAGATTATCTTGTTACTAGAAACCAACCTTCAATAATGGGGAGGCACCAGAAGAATAAGAAAGTAATGTATACAAATTTAAACAGAAGACCCTAGTTAGAAAAAGATCATATGCGAGTAGAACTTTGTCCGATGAAGGAACAGAAGGGCTAGACAAGAATATACATGTATGATCTACAATCACAAAAAGTATTGAAAATATGAACCTAGCTTCCTTAGCTACAGACAACTAGATGTCACTTTTAACTTCTCTGAATACAAAACTGTCATGTCTTTGTTTTGAGCTTCGATCTTTTATTCCCTATTTAGATTACATCGGCAAATAACAATCAAACCCTAGTTTTCATGAAATAGAATTATAAATTGTTTACTTTACCTTTTCCCACGACTTTTTACTTAAGCTAGCTGTATCTAAGTAATATGTATATGTGATATCGGAAAAGAAGGTCGTATATCATACGGATATAAAAATAGAAACTAACATGTCAGTCACGATGAGGCTTCAATACCGTTAGATTCTAACAAGATGAAATCTGTTTGGGTTCCGATAAATATAGCTGTAATCGACTGTCATTGTTATCATGGATTTAATGATGAGTAACTATTGAATGATGGCAAAAATATGCCTTGTAATTTAATAAGTTCCGTATGATCACTATCACTACATAGTATAAAACAAATTCGCTTCCCGCTGTCTGTCTGTCCTTATGTAGGTATAAAATGCTTCAAGATGAAGGTTTATTAAACATATAAACTAGTATTGCAGCCGTTCGAAGCTGTCGGAGAATATTTTGCTTTTATACGTATATGTTAAAAGGTAAGAAAGCAGTATTTAAAAATTGCAAGAGTCAATTTATTGCCAATCGTAGTCCAAGTTCATAATCACTTTAAAATAGTTAATTCGTTTTATGTTGTTAAAGTTCTTAATTCGATTTTGAACGCTCTATTAGACGTACTCTCTTTACAATACAAGCAATACCAACCTAACAAAACAAAGCAACAACAAATAATTAAGGACTATTGTTCGCAATAAGCTTAGACTTAAATCGATCGGTAAAAGAAGCGTAGGAGGGCAAACAAAGTGGGATGGGCGTTTTAATGTCAAGCAAAAAATATAGCAGTAAAAATCTTGACGCCTATACCCAAGTGGATATGACCCTTAGAACGTATGTAGGCCGCACGAACTATACCTATCTAGCTAAATATACTATGTAGCTAGTGACCGCAAAATGAAAGCCTGCTTTATTAGTACTTAGACATTATTTTGTAGCTATAAAAGTCATAAACGGCAATGCCACTGTTTGTTGAATGTAATTGGAAAAAATATCACTTTTATGATTGATAGTATGTTGTAAAAGTACGTGCTTCCATTAGAGTTTCAGGCCTGCAGCATATACTATCAGGTAATTGTAGTTTTAAAAAATTAGATACCTATTTTTTTATTTTGTCCCGCAAAAATAAGGTGATTAAGGTTCAACGGATGGAACTTCCCCGTGACGTCAATTCAATGTCCAAATTTTGCTTAGACGCTCCGCCACAGTGTGACTCACAACATTCCCACTCCTAAATCTAGTTAATTTTTTATCTAATTTTACTCTCCGCATAAAACAATAATTCGAGTCCATTTTTTTCACCGCCTGACTGATTTTTATACCTAGTCATCATCCCATCCTTTCCATCGATAACATTACCTAAATATTTTAGGCTATATTGGCATGACTAAGCACGCCCCACCCCCTACCCTACCGCACGAGGAAGATATCAAAGCGGGAGTGACAACAAATTGAATAAGCAACTCAATAGAACAGTGACGAAACCGAACAATGTGTCAACTTGTATACAATCCTATCTTGGCAAGTTTTCAGCTCCTGAGAAAGATATGAAGTAACAATTTACAAACAATATTAGACATTCAGTCACCATTCAAGGTCATTATTTAATGAGCTTTCTTAGACACATGCATAAACATGGCGCATGGTAATCACTATGACTTAATACGGTAAACTAGACTAGTTTATTACCTTCTCGGAATGACATTACCCTCATTAGAATTATTGCAAGACTAATGTGGGATTTACATTTAAATTCTTTAAGAACTAGTATGCAGATATGCACTATCTATTCTGCAAAATGTTGTTATTGTAACAAGAACACCTGTGGCTATCTTTTAAAGCCAGGAAGCATTTTTGGAAGAAGAGAGATGCCACTTTTCGGCGTATAGCGTATCGTATTGCTTCCACATCGGCAAACATCCTGCTTTTGGTGATAGGTGTCCAGGCATTTTGAAAACCCCTTCTATTTTCTTCTCAATAAGATCTAAAATTGTATGTCACTTCCTAATATAGAATGTGTCTTTTTTATGCTGATCTAAATAATTTCCCCATTCATTTACACAAAGACATATAAATGAATACGGAAACACCGCAATCACATAGCCTATGATGTATATTGTCTTCCATAACAGTCTGTATTTGTGCAGCTGTGGGCTATTTGCTATGAGTCAATATCACTGGTCGTTACTTACAACATCGATTAACTACAGTAACAAAACGTGCTTGACACTATCAATGTTTTGCAAGCGAAACTGTGGTAAGCCTATTTTGAGAGGTTTATTTTTAATAGTTAACTGCGAATTGATAAGGGTAGTAGTTATTCTAGAGTGCAGCAAAATTTGGATCATGAGGGTTTTAATTTAGTTTGTTACCTATTAATCGAAGGACTTGCATCTAGGCGATATATAACCCAGAAGTGTACCAACACTACCAATCGATGCGCTCTCTATTCCCTCATGCAATTTTCTAGTAATTCAATAGTCTGGCGTAGACAGATGACTATAAAGTCTTTCGTATACTAAAAAAGATTATTGAAATCTACGCTGACTTGGTAAATAATAAACAACAGATACAACTAGACACACTTTAACATACATAAGCTATTTTGGAACCGAGTGTTGTATCCCACCGACGAGAAACCATTAAAATCTATTCTACTGAGTAACGACTGAGTTACTTTCGTTTGTTTAAATCTTTATTATGCATATTACACAACTTATGTCGTTCAAATTTTGAGACCGTGACCAGTTACAAATATGCATTATCAAGCTCTATATGGACAATTAAGCATACTTTGTTGTGTGTTAGAAACACTACTTGTATTAATCTTGTCATTAAATTGATACAAAAGCCTCATTTGCGCGAGTTTTCATATATTGCGGAGATGCGGCGCTTTGACAATATAAATGATACACCAGCAAAAGGTAGTGTAATGCCAGAATTTCTCGCATAGTCCAAATGAGGCTTTAGATTTATTTTAGCCAACAGTAAAATAAGTTATTATTCAAAATGGGTTGCAACGCAGTAACATTAAATGAAGCATGAAACCGAAACATAAAATACGCGAATTGGATTAAATGCAACATAGATCTATTTAATGGGCGTTTTATGTGAAGTAAATCTAAGCTACCAGCTTTAGTTGACTAAAGTATAAATGTTAAAATGGTGATTTAAATAAGCACGTTTTTGAAAATACTTTAATATGATAATAAAGAAAAATGAATTCAGAATGGCAAGGTCGCAAATCATCATGTCTGCCGTCAGTCTGCATGTTTTTAGTAAACTACGTAACAGAGGACTTAACAAATTCCCTAAACATTATTTTAAGGGTAGGAAACCCTTTGGAAGGAAATAAAAAGATGATAAGATATTTGTGTAAGACCATGGAGATTTGACGACAGAATCGTGAATGTATAAACAAAAGAAGACCTTAGGGAGCAAACAGATTCAGAATTCAAGCGGAAAGCGACCACCTGTTCTTTACAAACGCACTTCCATACTTCATTCATACTCAATTTCGCAAGAGCATCACATCTAACTTATTCCATGAATACGTATTTCACCTGCATTTTAATCTGTAGCCAGAATACGCGATGATTTAAAACCAGCCGTGATCTCATTTATTATGCAAGTTCAGTGTCATGACCGACAAAGCCGACAATCGAGGTTGTGAACTGAATGAAGACCAGTTTCGGATGAAGCTAGACTGTTATACTTACAAGTAGGTATTAGTAAATTAGCCAGCCGGAAAACTGCCAGTATTGTGTATTGTGAATGTATTTAGTTTAATGAAAACAAATCTGAGACCTGATGAAAAATATAAAGCGGCTCGTTTGGCCAGTGCTGCATATGATATCCGTTTTTAAAGTTCAAAGCTTTTGATTAGAATTAATTCTGAGAGGATTTATTTTGTTTAAGATAAATTGTTTGCTGCTAAGTCGTACACTAATGCATGCGCAAAACTTCATGGTGTTCTCGACTTCTTGTTTCAGTTTCTGAAAGACTTACTCAAAAGACTTGTTTCGCATCTTTTTAGTTCAACAAGTCCTGATTTATCAGCATTTCAGAAACTTGTAAGTGATTGAATCACTTACAAGTTTCATTTGCATTCAGACTTAAAAGTTTTTTTGAGTTATTTCAAGACTTAGGTATTTTAGTGCCCATTAAGTCACAACAATACGAGTTTTATTATCTCTTTTTATTACTTTTTTATTGCTAAAGCACTGAAGTTCAGATCTAAGGAAACCGCAAATTACTCTTTGAAATTTAAAAGGCAAAGATGACCACGACTTGAGTTTTACTTTTGGCCTCATTGAAATCGAATGTGGTGGTGCATTAGTTCCTACTAGCATGTGTTAAGTTTAGTTAGACAAGAACAATATATCATATCACTGAGACACATTTACAGTTATAAATCATAACGTAAGTTGTGTGTTACTCAGAGTAGAATAAGAATGATAATTATGGGTTAAAAACTTTATTAAGATGAAAAAATCCGTCGAAGCGTCGAACTTGCAAACAATATCAAAGAAATACATTTTACTAGAAAAACGCTACTAGAAATTTATTAATTCAGACCACCTTTGAAAATAAAATTACGGTATTAGCGAAACAGGCGGATTGTAAGGCATAATTTATGTCAGCTATTTATTATCCCATTGGTACATAAAAGATTTCTACTTTCCTGGTTATAGACTTTTCTGTTTAAAGCCACTTTACACCAATCTCAAGAAATTACTAATGTCATCGCGGCAATGTCTCCGCCCCCATTTGCGAATTTCGGTCTCATCTGGCAAGTTTAGTAATTCAGTCTGATTTAAAATGTATTTATTTAATCACAGATAATCGCATTCCCAAAGAGGGTTAGTGTCAGGCAGGCGGCCGACTATAAAACCATAGCCAAAACTTTAAGCATGTCTAGAAGACGTGTTGCGCCGACCCCAAGTGAAATGGGATAAGGGCAGGAAGATGATGATGATGATGATTTAATCACAGAGAAAGTGTTATACGTCAATAACTATACCGAAATCAAAAAGCCCATTGAATGTTACGTAGTAAATGGACATAAGTGAGTACAATAAATTTTAAGTGTAGACAATTACTTGAGAGAGTGAACTTATAAAATCATTATAATCAATAGCAAATGTATGGTTACGCAACAAAGTTTCTACACTACAGTAAAGTAGTAGTTTTATTGCGTCCTATTTATTAAATTAATGTTTATATTATGGGTTGTAAAATAAATCTGAAAGTCCTCGCATCTGCTTGTTCTATCTCTAAAATATAATATTGCAGTAATTAACTTCAGGTAATGCAATTTGTGCATTTTATTACTAACAAATTAATACAATTAAAGGTTGTCTGTGTGATGAATATCAGAGATAAGATTGGTCATTGTGCATCTGATCTTCAAATACCTTTGTATTTTTATCTTGCCTTTTATTTGTTTAGAGTGAGATAAAGTTTGATGTACGTTCAACACTGCATGTGGTACATGTGCTTTGTTGTGGTATCATAGAATATGGTTTTCGGACACCCGTGACCGATGCATCATGGGTGACTGACGTGGTGTCAGGCACCCATGATGTTTCACCCAGTCACCATGGTTCACTTGTAACCTAAGTACCATCGGTGGCGAACGAATCGTGGGTGATCGATACGGTGTGCCCACCGGTGACCGATTAAAAACTTCAAGACTCACCTGCGGATCGTCATCCTGCACCAAACTCCTTCTCTTCATCGCATACTCCTTAATCAACGTACTGTTTTCAGAATTCGTATCCACATTGAACGTTTTCAGCCTCAACATCGGGCTTATCTGACCTAATGGGTTGTTATATTTGTTGTATGTCAGATATTTGTTGCCCGACTGGATGCCCGATAGGTTGCTGGACAGGTTGCCCGACAGGTTGCCGGACTGGTTGAGGTTGTTCAGCAACAGGTTGTGGGTGAGTGACGTAGGGTTTGAGGGTATTTCGACTATGTTTTGTATACTTGGCCTCAGCACTCGTTTCTTCGGTTTCACGTAAGTCCGCGAGTCGAACTTGTGTTTATCTGGCATAGAGAGGATTTCATCTGGAACAAAATATTTAACTGTTAATTTTAAGGTTACTTGTTGAAATAAGTACCTCCAATCAGAAATGGTGTACTTAAATAATTTTCATAGAAAATAATTTTAGTTTGCCAGAATGCTTCAGTATTATTACATACAGTCCATTCATTATAACTTATGGGTCCGCGAGACGATCAAGTGCGCTTGACAAGTCTACGACGATTTCACTTGACCAGGGACTTGACGCGACTTGAAGGTGCCGTCAAGTCCACATGCCGCAGTCGTTCACCGGCCTGTGCTCAGGAAAGTGGTCGTCGCAAAAATTAATAATGGTTTCCAACGCAGACAAGGCATTCCTTGCTATAACTCTAGCGGTATCTATCACAGAAAAAGAGAAAAGAACGTCTCGGTCCGGTCCGTCGTCCGCCATCTTTGATGTTCCGGTCGCAAATGAATAAAACTTGTCAAGTCGCATCAAGCGACTTGACGCAACTTGACAATTATGGTCCAGCCCGTAGATACTTGACGGGACTTGTCAAGTCAACGCTGTAAACGATCAATATTCATTTCAAGCACGTAGACTTGTCAAGCGCACTTGATCGTCTCGCGGACCCATTAGGTATCATAAAACAAAAGATTACAAAATTGAATACAATGAATGCAGGCTACGAATAATTATTCCTTGCATTCATTCACAAACAATAGTGTGTAAAAATTGAATAAACATGTTCAGACGAATTATGAATTCTCATTAAACATCATCACTTTAGCGATATCGAATATATCGATAAAGGACTCCTTTATAATTAATTCAAGATCGCCTATTAATTGGAACAAATGAACGCGGAAGAAACCTCAGTGCGAAGTTCAACAAACCCATTAAAAATCGCATCTCAAAGCTAAGCATTCAAAGATAACCCTACCACTCAATAATAAACCCTAACATTAAAGATTTAAGGATACATTTCGTATGATTTGCATATCACGTTAGGTGGTAACAAAATAAAAGCGTCGAAATTGAGTTCGCAACGCACTAGCGTCATAGAAACGTATTTAATTGGTGGACAATTTGCATTCGGCGTGCAAGAGTGGACGTGGTCAGGAAACGACGGTGACAGCTGTAACGATGTTATGACAGGAATGCGTGAGGCGAGTGCTAAACATAACACTCCTTATTTTGAACCGGTTAAGGTAATGGAGGAAAGCTTGGACGTCACATCCTTTGCTGTACCTCTTTATTTAGATATTTTTGAACCAACATCTAAAGTCCAGTACTCGTAAAGATAGAGTAACCATATCATTGTTTATACTTAAACGTTATAACGGTTTACTCACGTGTATTTATCGGGATAGCCCGACTAGTTTCGGACCCAACCGGAGTCCTTAATCATGAGCTGACCCCGCCGCCGGGTTGGGTCCGAAACTAGTCGGGCTATCCCGATAAATACACGTGAGTAAACCGTTATAACGTTGAAGTATGAATCATCCTCACGAAAGTTATTTTAAAAACATATCATTGTTTGCCTAAAGCTCTGTACCAAAACGTAATAGGCATTTGCGGCTTTTCATGTAATGTTGTAACTATAATAATCGTTTAGTGAGTTCAATTTAGACTCGTTCGTCAGACTAGACTAGAATTTGTTAGAGCAGTATTCAACCACACCTACCTAATTACTCCACCAAGAGTACGCGTGACATTAGACAAAAATGTTGTACATATTATTACATATACAAATTCAGGCAAAAATACTACTATACCCATCATAACAGAACGATTTCCTAAATGAATCCAACTTGCGAAGAGAATACCAAAATATCGGATACTCAGAAAAATGTAAGTGGATGTTAGCACGTGGATGATTCACGCTTACATCTGCATTGAATGTTATGTACACACTCCAACAAGAAATTGTTGACAGACGATATTGACAATCAAGAGTTACCCAGAAGTGGCGCATGTAAAGATCAGACAGATACACAAGTATTTTAACGACATTTTTTTTAAGGCTTTTGTCAATGAAGGCAAATTTGTCACATGTAATTAATGGAATTAAAAATTAACTGTATTTTTGCCCAAAAGCTAGATAATGACACACCGTATTAGCGTAGTCGCGAATAGAAAATTTTAATTGTATGGGAATGACATTCCTATTCGGCTAGTGACGTGACTGACTTGTCAGTTCAATACATTTAAGCTTACTGATTAGTATCTGGTTTACGGCATAGATCTGTTTTAAAACTATAATATGTTAATCATATTTTGTCAGTTTAAAGGTCAATGCTGGACTAAGCTGCAACACAAAGTCAATTTACTGATGTGAATCGTATCTAAGATAAAAATCTAGTAATTAACAAGCATGACTTATCTAAACGAACGCTTATCCAATCATTTGCAGCGATTATGATTTTTACGTATCGGAAATAATAGCATCGACACACAAAAACAAGGTTGTCACTTATATCAGATAAATCGAAATATAATATCAAGATAATCAAAGAAAGTAGTTCCTTGAAAAATAATAACTTTTGCCTGTATAAAGGAAACTTTCGTCAAGTCCAAAACAGGGAAATAGTTTTTTGGGTAACATGATTCTCTCCCCTCAAATACCAATAATAGTAATGGAGTATAATAACATAATACATCACTTCATCTTGTCGGAATCGCATACGCATAGAAAGTGAAACGTTTATCGTACAAGTTTCGAATATTAATTGACGTGTGGGTAGCAATATCGTTACTGTATGGCAATGGACTGCATTTATTACGACTCGGATTGAGTTTGTGTATGCTAATGTCCCACATAGCACCAGCTTATGTATAAGGATAACGCGGTTTAAAAATATAATCCCAAAGATGTTTTTAAGACGATTTCTAAAATAACCTTTTTCGAAGACATTTTTGTAGGTTCCCATTAAAGGCAAGCAATTTAATAGCTAGTTGTGTAACTCAAGCCTAGTCAATTTGTGTGGGAAGTGGAAGATTGCGAATTCGCGTAAGTAATGACAGGCCACTTGATAAATAACGACATTACGGCACCTTATTTAGAAAATAACTTTAAGATAAAATCTCGTCTAGTTTTTCATGATATCTAATTGTTAAACTAATAACAATATATGTCGAAAACGGATCTTTTAATTCAGATAAAGATAATCCAGATAACCTGTAGCTAGACTTGGCAATGAAAAAGAAAGGCCGCATGAAAATGGCAAGTATAATAATACTCGACGACACAGAACTGACCTACTCACACACAGCCATCGGCTAGGTAAACACGTTAGCTAATTGCAAAGTCTAGTCTATTTATCTCGGCCTACAGACGTCGCACGAATCACGATAAGGCAGGTACGACTAGTGTATGTGAGGACGCATCTATTATGGGAAATCGTTCGAGCAACCCGCTCCTACATTACTTCCTGCAGTATCAATTTATCAATTAACTTGGAATCCGAGTTTTTGCGACGTCTCGACTCTAATACTAACTAGCGGTAGAAAACTTTTTATTTCAGTTGTTGATTTCTCCGTAGTCAGTGACATTTAGGTTTCATGTTTTATAGAAAGTGAGTTTTTATGCCGAATCACGGATTTCAAGTCAACTTAAGCACTATGTTTTGGAATTCGATTGGGTATTAAGAATTTTGATACAAGCACCAAATTTGCTGTGACTTTCCGAAGATAACGCCCACCGACTACATATTTGCCGGTCGTCAAGCGGGGCTTAAGGACTTATATTTTCAATATCGTTGCAAATCTTTACGTTTCTTGGAGATTTTTACACTTTATATGAATCTTAAACTTTCTGACACCAAGTTATTAATCATTTTTGTATGTATCGGGGATGAGACGTCTAGACGTTTTATTACCCAGGCTGCTGATTAATGCCAAGTCATGATTAATTATACAGCTAGCTGTAAGACAGTCTTTCTCCAGAATCAAATAAGAGAAAAGGCAAGTCGAATTGACCTGATATTCTTTGTTGATGTCTCTTGTGCCAAGTGTTCCGGGTTCGTGGAGCCGTTCATAGACCTTTTCTGGTGGACTATGAGACTGTCCCCAATGTGACAAAGTGCATTCAATCATTTACCAGTAGAAAATTATTGGCTAACATGTTAGCTTTTGTTATATAGATTTGATTGAGGTTAATGTGAATTCATGTACGCGATAGCTTCAAAAATGATATAGACTGAATTGCAGGTATGAAGACAAAATAAATTTGTTGACACGGTTTTCTACATACTAAGTGATATTTTTGGTAATACTTTCTTGTACAAAATCGATGTGTGCGATTAAATATTAAATCGAATGTAGAGTAGGACACATAAAGTGCATTTTTCAATGACAGATCTAGAGCAACGAAGTGATCACAGTATAATTGGATGATTGCTGTAGTGACATTGAACGGGGCTGGAATTATCTACGCGTAAGTGTATCAGTAGACTACGATATACAAAATCGCAGTACTATTGCGAATACAGCAATACCAATAAAACATTTTATAAATTTAATTTAATTTTTAAGCTCAATCTAGTAGATTGAGCTTAAAAATATTAAGGCAAAAGGCGTAATTGGATAAAATACGTTTTATCGTATCGGTTACCTGATACACCTTTATTCAGGTTTAGACAAAATACCATATCTAAAATTAGAACTGGAAATTACCGTACATGCAGTAAGCGATGCAAAAATCTAATACGCCATAAAAACGGATAGAGGAAGCCACTTCATATCTAAAGAACATCCGTACAATTGCATTTGTAGTAAACTATACCAATGGTGTTATTTAGACTGGCAGCGTGGCGCAATAATATTTATCTATCAGACTCAAAACAAACAAACAATTAAAAGTGACAAGAATACAACCGATACAATGCATAAATCCAGGTATTTACCGAGGCCCAGCCAGGGTCACGCAGAGCATGTGCGAGCGATCCCGTGACGCCGGCTTAGGTAGTAGAAGGAGCCCGGGGTGTTTTTAGTCGGTGAGAGTCCGATATATCCCCACACCGTGCCCTCAGCGTAGGTTGAAGTCATTAGCATTAGGCCACGGGAAAAAAAGGTATTTATTTTAAATTAAGTGAATCTCGAATATCTGACGAAGCATTCAATGTAATTTGGCACACGCGAAATCCAAAGACGAAATTTGACGCCGTATCATTGCCTGGCTGTATTATAAACTTGGTTTTATATTACAGTCATTGCTGTTCAGGGTTTATGTTTACGATTGTACTTATTGATAGGGTTGTCAAAACCTGGATAAAAGGTTGTAAGTTTTATTTGATACCTCAATGTAAAGATTATTTAAATTGGCCCGTTACGTGACATTCTAGATAAAACTTTTAAATTGATTTGATCGTATTCAAGATAAAAAAATCGCGCTTTTGGATTGCTGTCTACATCGTTAAAGTCTGCGGTTTTTAACGTTGCATAAAATTGTTAACGTGAACTTACGCTAAACATAAATACAGTCCCTAAAATATTGGGCCAAATAAATGGACCATAGTTTTTTAAGTTCAAACCATCCTCAAATGACTAATCAAGCGGCGACAAAACAATACGATCGAAAAAGGGAAGGTCTGACTAAATAATGTATTTTTATATGATTTCTTGTGAAGCAACCTACTTACACGGTATCATGATATCGGATCTTTGTAGAGAGCCTATGAGCCGTGTCGGATGTCATTAGATCAGCTACCAATTGTTCAGGTTCATTCCTTTGTTTTATAATCGAGACCATTTGTTTCACAGGAATTTTAATTACGATTTTAAAAGGATGCTGTGCATACTTCTTTTACTTAGAGTAGGTACAAGCAAATTTTGTACTGAATAAAATTTTGCGATGAATGATGACCCTACTAACTAATACAAGTATGGAGTATACTTTTAAAACCCTGATTACCAAGTAAATAATTAAGTGGATTGCAATAAAACGCAAATAATTATACGATTTTACTCTTGCAGTCTGAGAATGGCCCACCATTAAATACTGACATCGCACGTATCAAGTTTCTATAAACTATAAACTCTTCTAAGAAAACTTTTAAAGATAAACACGAAAACGAACTATTAAAAGCCCTATTACTGCCCGTTTTAGACACAACAGTTTTAAATAAAAAGCAGGCCGAAGAGAAAAGAGTATTTTTATACTATTTATGTTTTGTACGACGCTCACCCAAAAGCGAGAGCAATTTATCACGTAGACAATATTTAAAGCTGAGTCTTATCGCTTTCAATATGTCCGATTGATCAATATGTATGTACGCTTATTCCCGAACTCTACCAGCGTGCCAAGTGCCATTATTGCAGATATACTGAGAATAAAGGACAATATAATTCTTTGTCACACACTATGCCGTTTTACTATCGTATTTCTTTTGTTATATTTAAAACTACAAAATTTGCAATACCTAATTTAGAGGAGGTAACGATGCATAATCGATCGAGCTAGCAAACATTCGACTATAGATATTATATACAGTACGGCTTTTATGTATCTAGGGTCTACTTAAAGCGAAATAAATTAGCTATCACCAAATCGACAATTCATCATCTTCCTGCCCTTATCCCATTTAACTTGGGGTCGGCGCAACAATTTTTAATGTAGCCTGCGTGATATCCCATTGCTGGGCAAAGGCCTCCCCCATTTTCATTCCATACCTTTCTATCTTTTGCTATTTCTGGCCACGAGCGCCCCGCAAATCTGACTAGATCGTCGCACCACCTTTGCCGCGGACAATTTATTATTTTAACAAAATCTAAAGCTCCATACACGGATTTAAACCATAACATTATGGTAACTACCAACAAACTAAAAAAAAAATGAGCACACGTCGACGTTAGAGCCACACTAATTTTCAAATTAACCTCTCCTAATAAGTAAATAAGGTTGCTATACCCACTTGATGAGCAATTTACGAGCTAAAACGACTGGAACGTTTTAACGACGCTAAATTCGTTCGTAGAGTTCAGAGTGTACTTAAAATTGAGTAATAATTTGGAGATGTTTGTGCGTACAGCAAAGTGTGCATTTTTATAGTACTAAACAAACACTAAAAATTATTTTAGTGTTTATTAGTACACCCGTGACCACGGTCGGTGCAACTCGGCCCAAACGTCGGGAGAAAAGAATTATCGATTTACATCGCGAATAAAACAAGTTTGCTGTCTAAAACATGTAATAACTAAAAGAAATAAAAGTCATCACGGGATGCGCATTTGTATGGAATGTTTATCTGCAAAGTGTATTAATATTAGGTTCAAATGATTACTAATTACTAAACAAATAAGAAGCAATAACAAGGTTGCACTTTTTCCTTATTTAATTTGTCATAACCAATTCGTTTCCTTAAGACCATAACAGCTGATAGTATTTACTGTTTACCGTCAAACACTGAGTACGTGATATGCGAAAATCAACCTTAATCGCGTTTACACAGAGTTCACGCTCTTGATTTGCGAAAATGGACTTTAAGGGGTTTACATAGAGATGATGTTATCTACAAATTTTACAGCAAATGTGTTGCATCAACGCATCAGGTGCAAATAGGATTAATGATATGTATAATTGCCAATTGTACTAATAGTAGTTATTCGTCTTGAACAATTTTATAAGCTGATATACTTGAGATAGGTCGGATATGTGAGTCAGTTGAACATAACAACGTAAGTACGTTATAACACTGGTTTGTTTGTCCTAAACCTATAGCATATATTATCAATCTTAATTAATTTAGAACCTATTTTTTACAATCACAATCACAACCAATAAATAAATAAATAATTACTGCAAATAGCAAAACGCGTGAACGCGTGCGATACATTTAATTTAAGATCGATCAAATCAGGCCACTCTTAACACAAGAATGTGTAAGTAAGACTTATATAATTTTGTTTATTTGCAAGAATTACTGAAACACTGAAACAGGTATTGCTTCATAGTGTGTCATAACTGTTACACGTGCAATGAGAATGCTCTAGTGTAAGATATCTGGACTAGACACGTTTATATGAAAACTCTTTGATCTGAACTCAAGAGCTCTTACACCTATAGCTACTTCACCTAAAACTTCCTTAGTGTCTTATATAGCTTATGTAAAGAGGATATAAAGTATATCTGTTACGTCTGTTTTGATATTATAAATCAGCAGGATTAGCAAACAGACGGTCAGCGGTTAAATTTTTGTTTTTGTCGTGCGGAAAACTAAAAAGATTTAAATAAAACTCGACACAGTGTTAGCTCGAATCTCAAGAAAGGTCATAGGGTACTCTTTATAAGGATAGACGACACCCACGCGGACGTAGTTACGCAGAAAACCTAATTTATCTAACTTCTTTATTTTTTTAAGTAATGTGAATTTGTGACTAAAGATTACTTCGAAAATAACTCCTACAAAGAGTTTAATGTATTCAAAAGAATCTTATCGTTCTCTATTTACAAGCGTGCTAAACGGTAGTTGTTATCTACATAAATTAGTATATTTTATTACCGGACTGTGAATGAAACGATTAAATTTCATAACAGTTGTATTGTTGGACATATCAGATATCATAAATTTTATATTATTTATCCCTCAGGCGGAACTATACCACTATGTATTGCTAAGTTGAAAGACGTAGTCGCTGACTAGCAACGCACCTTCACTTTGGAGGGCTTAAACCTTTCCAATGATGCTGCATTTGGTTATAGCAAACTACTGGACTAAAATAATTATAAAGAGCAATTACTAAATACGGCTAAAGCTAACTGCTCGCCAAGAATGAGACTAACACGTTGTTCTGAGCGTCCGTTCTTATGTGGAGTAAGGGGGGTGAGCTCTTTACACCCACTCCTTAAAGGAGGCCGAAGGGACTGAGGTTTACCAGATTCGCGGAGAGCATGACTGATCTCGCGTATCTGGCTTTGGAAAAAGGAGGGGCCATGGTGTTTTTAGTCGGTGGGAGTCTAACATATCCTCACGCCACGTGCAGTGCTCCCGTGGGTTGAAGTCATTAGCGATTCATCCCGGAAAAAGGCTTTAACTGCTTCACGCCTTAACCAGACTGTATTTATATTAAATAGCCGTAGTTCGGCCGTAAAGTCTCTTCCGGATATATCAACTCGGTGCAACAAATTAGTCTGTGTACGTGCATTCGCGAACACACACGTGACGTCACATATAGTAAACATGGAAAAGATACGACTATCAAAATCCTTATCACGAAAACAAATTATACATGTATTGAAGATAATACATGTAAAATTAAATTTGTTGTATAACACAACATTTTATAGACTGCTAAGTTACTGGAGTAGTCTGGAATTATACTTATAATACTGTATGACCATAATGTTAGGATCCTAATATAGCAACTTCTTGTTTATGTTTATTGCTTTGTAAATATTCAAGGTCAACATTAATTGCACACAAAGTACTATAAGAATATGCATGCATCAAGTATGTTTAAAAGGATCTTTTACATAAACCTTCATCTAAAATTAACACAGACAGTGACTAAAGCACTTATCTTTGCAAGGATAAAAGGATATTACTCACTTTTATCTAAAGAGTTTTAATATAACTTAATACCAGCTAGCTCAAAAAAGAATTCTTGAACTGTTACAGTAATAATATTAAGTAACTTTATAAACAATTAACAAACAACTCGTAACATGTTTGAATACACACATGTTGTTCTAAATTAGTCAATGATGTAACATAAACTTAGATTTTAACCCTGGTTTCTGGAAGGCAGATCAGTTGAATCTGCTGTCAATTCAACTGATCACAACTGCAATTGGTTGATCATAAAACATACAACCAATCACAGAGCTTAACATGATATTTGACTGAGAATTAACAATATTGTGCATTTGTGAAACCAGGGGTAAGAAATAAAATATTAGTAAGTGTTACAATCACTTTAGAAGGCACTTACCTTTGAGTATATTGTCAAGTACTGAGTAGAGGTCTTTCTCCATTTTTTGGTAGTCATTGTCCTCATTGATTGGCCAATCACAGGATAAGTTCCAATCCACAATGTCAACATTCTGGCCCGAGTCATCAGGAACTGTGCATAACCTGGGTACAAGGATAGGACTTAATTAGAATTATTAATTAAACTATTTTATTATAATCTGAATTTATTTATTATTTTAATCATTTAGATTGTTAAATTAAAATCAAAGAAAGGCGCGGAAACCAAGAATCTGCGGAATCGTAGTGTTATTTTTTAAAATATCTGAATAAATTAACACATTTAACCACAGTACATCGAATACTAATTAAACTTATTGAATTTTAATGTTACATATAAATCATTTGTTAAAATTTTATATTAGTTGTCTCAACTTCGTCTCATCATCGTCTTATACATCTTCTTATATTATCTTATACGTCTTATTGTATTTGTTGCTCAAAACTATTTTCTGTATACTAATAATATAATACTATTATTACACTACTCAGGGAAGCTATTCTTTAACTGACTCTTTCCTACTCAAACAATAAGCAGAGTGGTGTCATGTTACCGCAAGAATTACTGATAATTAATAATTTGTAATAATTAGGTGATTAAAGCCTACTCAATGTCTATTTCCTACATATTTATTGAAAAATCTAGTCTCAATCAGATGCATATTCATTTATTTATAAAAGTCAACAAGTAGTCAATAATGTACAGTATGGTATAAATTAGTTCCTGATTAAACTTCTAAGCACATAACAAGTCTCATTTATAATTTAATCATGACTATACTTTAAATACGCAAATACAATAAAATTATCTTCTAGTATGAATACAAACTTTACAATTCAAATTCATGAACTAAATTCCTAAGAACTACACTGAATTTATTGTAGCATGCTTTTAGATTATAAATATTGTTAAATATAGTTAAATGGCTGCGTAAACATAAATAGCAGGTCTTTTGTTATATGTCATAACAATAACTATAATATTTACTTAATAATGGCTGACAATTCTGACTTGCAACTATTTTTCTTCAGTGCTAAAGCATGGATAAAGAATTCTTTACTGTAATTTGAAGCAACAGTATTAAAGATAAAAAATGTTAGTTACTGGGGATCGTTATGGTTAGATACAATATTGTAAATAATATATACAACTATTATTGTATTTTGTTATCTAAAATCACAACTATTTAAGTGACTTTTTCATTTTTTGGGTGAAGATGTATTGATTTAGAAAAGATATAATTCATATAAAATAGTTTTTTAAGATGTAGTAAGATACAGCATAATTGCTGTCTATTAGATCTCAAAAAAATAACAATTAATCTCCGACAAAAGTCTTATTTTAGTTTTATAATTCAGTAAATGCAGCAGAATTCAATAATTCTCGTATAATTCATTTTAAGTAGGTGTAAATTATCACAACACTTATCATAATCATATTATACAAGTGCAATTTATGTCAACTGAATCTAGACAATAAACATTATCTAATCAAAGTGATAATTTACTGCAGTCAGACCAACAGTACTAATTATGCTGAATTCAAGAACTATTTAGGAATTAACAGTAAAACCTCTTTTTGTAAATGAAATAGTAAAATCCTTAAGTTATGGTTTGTTTATTAAAAGTATTGACATGATTTTTATTATGAGTAAACATGGGTATCTGACATAGATTATAAGTACAAGATTTGACATTATTTTTGAAGAGGGTAGGCATAAAGGGCTTTTTCTTAAATAAACATATTTTTCAAGAAGCATAATAAACTAAGTGGTTTTTGAAGTTTGTGTGAAGGTATTACTAATACATTATTAGTATCTGTCTCAGTGTGGGTGTTGCAAACACTGCTGAGTAGGAAGCAAAACTAATATTAATGTTTTATGCCATGCCTATTACTGGAGTTAGAATTTACGTTCACAATACAGCCTATTTCAGCACACAGAGCTTTCAAAAAACATTGACCACATTTATAAACAAAATAAGAACACCTGAGCAAAGGTGAATCATCCTGTTAGCAAAAATATAGACAGACAATTTCCAGATATATGCAAGGTGGCTATGCTAAAATACTGGTTAGAGTGGTTAGACTGGAAATAAATAACCCGACGATTAATTGGAACGAGCTAAAAACGAACAACATCGACAGATACACTGACATGTCGACCGGACAAGACATACATGACCCCGTAAACCGCCGCCACCAATTAAATGTGACATTCCCTTAGATAAATACAACTCAACGGTACTCACCACGTCTGATAATGGGAATAATCCAAAGATTCCACGTCGATCAGATCAGAATCAAACATATCTTTGTTTATATTTTGATCACACTGATTCATAATACCAATAGTAACGAGACATCAATTTGGCACTTTACATAAATCACATATAAATTTCACACAAGAACTACATTTACTACAAGGAATACCGTAAATATTATAAAGAAAAAAGATATAAGAACCAACATGAATTGTCCCAGACAAGTTTTAGTTTGGAATTTGACATATCACCATAAGCAAAATGCCAAAAAAAGGATGAAGAAAATGAAAGAAGTCAACGGTAAATTTCATAGAGAATAGAAGTTAATTTCTTCGTTAGTTAAATACTAAAGCATCCTATTAGGCTTGATAAGCAATTTAAATTTAATTTTGCCTTTTTAATTTAAGCTATTATTTAAAAAAGCATATTTCTAAAATTTTGTTATTCATTTGAGGCATCTTTAAAAAAATACTACAAAAAAGTTGTCTCTGGATTCTTGCGAGGGTTATCAAACTAAAAAATCCTTACGGAAATGGTACATACGAAAACATTGGAAAGGGCCATTATCTTACACTGTAATATTTAAAAAAATGAGACGTATATTCATAAAATAATTTTGTGTTGCTGCATAAATTCATTAAATAGTTTGTTACATACAAAAAAGTCATAGAAAACGACGTAACACAATAGCTATACCAGGGTCAAGAAAGCAAAAATAAATAAATTTTGATAAACTTCATGGCTAATATTTTCAAACGACTTTATATTTACTAAAATCGTTTATTAGAACATAAACCAGGAAGTATCGTAACGGATTATTATCTCTGAGATGAGGAGCGCTCCTACATAAAATTGTTATAGTCTGTAAAATATAGCTTGATCCTGCGACATTAGCGAGTGCGTTTTAAAGATAGCTTTACTATATAAGATTTTTTCAAAACTTCCAGTTTTTAAACATGCAAATAGAAAACTTGAAATAATGTCTGGAAATAATTTATTTTTTCAATAAATATAGTAATGTGCCGGGTTTGCATCCTTGATTAATTCTTCAGCATCAGCGACTAGAGAAATGTAACTTATGTAGATGCCAAGGAAAGACAAATAAAAAGCCATGTTCCTGTAGTTTTCTACATATTTTTAATATGTAAGATATTGTTTTCCCGAAATAAAAGTGCATAATATATTATAGAGAAAGGTTTCAAAGAGCGTTAATGACATCAAAACTCTCAGTAATAAGGATAAAATTAAGAAGAAAAAGGTATGATTTTTCCATAGACTAAAAAGTTTTATAGTAGAAAAAATACCGAGGTTTCACGGCAACACTGCCATTGACAGCTTTTTTGACATTAAAAAACCATAGACTAACAACTTCCTTCTTTTTGTCTACGGACACGTTGTGAGCACGTTGTATTCGGTGTAGTTTTTTAGTGTAAAACTACGAAAATGTCGTCCCATCTAAACTGGATGATCATCCGCAACAACAACGCCTTCCTAGTGAAGAAGCGTAACATTAGGAAGCCTTTCAGCAAGGAACCTAACAATGTGACTAACCTCAACTCATACAGATACAACGGCCTGATCCAGAAGAAGGCTGTTGGCGTCGTCGAAAACCCCGACAGGAAAGGTTTCACAGTCGTGTACAAGAAGGCTAAGGCTACCAACAAGCCCGTCAAGAACTCAGTACGCCGCACATTCAAAGCCGGCGCGAGGAGATCACTGTACAAGGTGAAGAGGTTGTTGAAAGCCAACCACTACCGCACTGACCTGTCCAAGGCTACCCTCCGTCGTGCTTCAGCCATCCTTCGCTCTCAGAGGCCCATCAAGGCGAAGAAGCCCAAAGCCGCGGCTGCTAAGGCCGAATAAACTTTGTATGTAAGCTGACAATAAAAAAAATTTAAAACCCTAAATCTGGTTGTTTGAACTGAAATTCCTCAAATGCTAGATTTGCAATTCTGTAGTGATATGGATTATTTTGATAATGGACATGAATATATTAGTGATGATCAGTTCTATTTTCATGACTCGAAGTAACTCTTGGAGTGATTAACCAAAACTGGAACCCAATTCATCTATGATGTGTATCATAGCTTTGAACATTAGCCTATTATTTTAATACTTTTATGTATATTGTTTACAAATTATGTTCCATGTTGTGCAACACCAGCTTCCGATTAACATGCAGTGTGTTCATACCAAGTCTCATATCTGCTTATTTGGCTTATAGAAGAAATTTACAAATTTCAATTCTCTACAGGTGGTACAAGGTTTTACCAGGGCTGTCTAACCGTTCATGGCAGTTAACACGAATTTTGTGTGTCATACAGCCTCCCAACCACGAATTAGTACCTATGTCACAATATTAGAAAATTACTACTCTCTGGGCTACTTTTGGCGGGAAGTTTAAATGCCTGGACTTGTAATTCAATGAAACATGTTACTTTTGGTAAATCCTTATGGATACATATTGGATTGAAAGGGTTTGTAAATAAAACTCTAAAATGCACCAATATAATTTATTGATAACAATCATGATTTCGGTATCACAAACAAGGAATGTTCAATAAATAATTCATCACTGGGTAATAATATGTCATGATCTAAGTAACAAACATGATCTTATTCAGGAACCAATAAATCATATCAAAGACAATTTATAAATACTTTTACGAACATCCAATGCAGTGCCTTTCTAGTAAAACATGACAATTCATTGCTTACAAATAATTGTGTTCAATATTAGTTCAGTATTTACTATTTACAATAGATATCACAAATACTTTTATACATTAATGTAAATATTTTGAAAATATTGGATAAGTACATGATTAGTTATGGTTGGGTAAAACTCAGGTTAGTGTGGGATAAATAGTATAGTATTTTATACTAAGGATTACATTACAGGTAATGTTTGGTAATTTCTATCAGAATGACTCAAGAGTCCAGATTAGTATGAACAGTACAGCTTGTAAGACCACAAAGAAATTTATCACTAATATACCACACAATAACTACGGCCAAAAATTTATATAAATTCACAAGTTCAATGGACATTCTCATGAATTTTTACAAAAGATTTCTATGATAGATTACATTATCTCCTCAAATATTTTACCAAACATTAATTCACTACATCTATACTAATACTAAAGACAGCTTTCCTTGTAAAGTTGCCCTAAATAAGTAATCTAAACATCTCCAAGGTGTAAAAAGCGATTTGTCTAATAAAGGGGGGTAGTTCTGTGCCTACGAAAAGCTTCAGGTACAAAATACATAGTAAACATGAAAATAAAAGGCACAAACATTTAACCTATCATTACCAAAGGCACAATACACCAAAATTCATACTTCAGTATATACAAGTCTACTAAATGGATATTTCTCGTAATATGAAGATGTTTTTGTAAATTATAATGATATTATATTTCTGGCTGCCATTCTAAATACGAAGCTTAAGGGCGCGTTCACACTAAACCTACAGCCGCCGACTGTGAACAAGCATTACGCATTATATTTCCATACATATTCAGTTTTTTGTTCACAACAGGGTTCATTTTCGGCTCACCATACGTTTGATGCAAACACGGCTTTAATTTGACATGGTATTTCATTCAAACCATTTATAAATATCGGCAAAGATCTTAAAACAAAATGCGCCTTATTTTCAACAGTTTTCATAATATTCTGCTACTCCACACTAGCTTATTAATTCACACTGACATCAGCCATAAGAAACCTTCGTTAGGTTGAAAAGGAGTAGAATTTCTAGGCAAAATCAATACAATAACTAGAGGCGATACTACGGGACGACAATATTTATTACATTACTATGATTTAATGAAATTGATGTGAATGATATCATTTTAAACTGGTTAGTATAGGCGATTCTCGTTAAATACAACTGGAACTTTCAGTACAAACTCGTAGATTGATTGATATTTTTAGACAAAGATATCTTTTCAGTCCTAAGGATTGCTTGTACAGACACAAGCAAAAACATGTATGCTCAACCAAACAGTTGCAGCCTAATGCGAAGTTTCTGAAGCTGTTATGGAATATTCCTGATATTGTAAGCTTAATAAGTCTTTTAATTCGAAATATAATTTCACGATATCATAAATTATTTTAACTTCAATTGTTTAATCGTGTATACATGTTTTTGCTCGTGACTATACATTGAATATAGACTACATTTTATCGGCTTTTTAGGGTCAATTTTCATTGAAGAATCTACCTTATTACGAATATTATATGAAGTGAAAGATGATTACTAGGACAATACTCATAATACTTGACACGATAATCTACAAGAAGCTCATCATATTAATTTATTGACGCATTTACATTCAGTTTAATAATTTACAAATTTCATTTTATGTATTTTTTTTATTTTAGCTATCTAAACACGTAACCTATTATAGGCACATTTATTTATTCTAATAGTAATTTAGACATTTGTTTAATGTACAAATGTAAATTTTATTCAAATTATTAGGTGAAGGCAGTGGGTCGAATAAACAACATTATTGTCAGGTCTATAAATAAATGGTTATATTAAATTAAAAATAATACTGGTGCGGTTTATACTAAGTAACTGAGCAGAAGTTTAAAAAAAACATAGCAATAAAACACAAGTCAACCGTTTCCAACTCGAATATTTAGAAAAGGGTCGAAGGAGATATTGTTAGTTTTTTTTTTAACTGTGGAGTTTATTTACCCAGCGGGATAAAACGAGAGAAGTTGCAAAGACTATCAGGCGCTCAATTCGCGCAGACCAGCCTTTATTACTAGGTTATTAAGACGTTCACAGGTGTATAGCACACAAGAATCGACGTGACCAAAATCGGAACTAGGCATTAGTTCCGATTTTGACCACGTATAAAAAAACCCTCACTTTTTACAGCTAACTGCATGCACGTGCCAGTTACTTGTAGCTCTAAAATTAAGAGACACGCCCACAGTCGACACTTCGAATGCGCCTGATGGTTTGTGTGCAACTTGATTTCACACAACTTATAAATATTAGACAGTTTTCTTTACATTATACATCACGCTTCATAAATACAAAGTTAGCGTAATGCAGGCAATCCCTACAAAACAATAATTTAATCACATATTACGAACAACGACATCTATACAATTAGTTTATGACACCAAATAATTAAAGTACATAAATGCGTAATTCTTAAAATAATTTGTGCAATTTATTTTATAATTAATGTTAAATTATAATTAAAGTAAAACCTATGATGACTAGGATACGAAACTAAGTCTATGTGATGCTTAAGAATAGTTTGTACACAGGATTGTCGATTGGTTACAATAGTATGGCGTTAGACTCGATATTGGCCATGCGAACATATGACGATGCGTCATGCGACGCACATATGACGTCAGAAGACGAAGTAACATCGGAAATTTCCGAGAAATGTTTGAATTCAAACTATACATAAGGTATTGAACCTTAAATACATTACACAAAGTCCATTTTTATTTGTGCTTAAATCAATTCGTGACAGTCGATTGTTTCCGAAAATGTCCGATGTAGCTTTTATATTAAACCAGTATTCTTAAAAAGTTGATATCAAATACTGAGCATAACGTGAGCTTTAGTCATAAATACTATTTAAAACAATTCCATTAATACGGTGTCATGATTTGTGAAAAAACTCAATACATTAGGTACTTTCGCATGTTAAATACTAAAATATAGTAACATACGATTGTTTGTGCTGTAATATGCAATATAATATAACTCCCGCCCTAAAGAACGAATACGTTGCAGAAATCATCAGTTTATAACTGTTCATTATAAGCGTGGACTTTCCCATACAAAAAACATTTAAAGAAGATATTTCTTATGAATTTCATTACAGTACACACATTTCATACAATATATTATGTACATAAAATACACACAAGATAGAAAAAGTCCATTGAGGCAAATAACTAAATTCATTTTTAGCGTCGCACTTATTTCCCGCTTTATTTCTACCTACAGTAAAAGACAGTTAAAAAATTAATTCTTGCATTGCATATTTTCTACTTATAAGACAATGAGATATGAAGTATATCCATACATATGTGCAATTCCCTTGGACCACGGTATATTACACTGGATGCTTGGAAAATATGCTTATATTTAGGACTAATTGCTGGCTGGGTCAAGAACCTAAAATGTTCTCAAATCATTAGGAATGTAGTTAAGTATTTCAACTCCAAAAAAACAACTACTTAAGCTTTACTGTTTCTCATAATTATTTTCAAGTTTTTAATGTAACGTTAAGAATTTACCTTAATAGTGTTTCGGTCAATATAACATTAAATTATTTTTACTTAAAGTAAAATCCTACCAAGCTTTTGTTATATGAGCATATTCTCCAAGCATACCAACCGCGCTTACAAATGTTCTACACTAAAGAATTCGTTCAAACACAGTCGATGAGAGGCGAAACGCAAAACACAACCTACATCACAACAAGCACCAACAACTAAATTATATGTGCGTTTGGTTACAATAAATATATATCATTTGATTTTGTTTTGGTTACAGTTAGATAATGCAAAGGCAAGGCAAGTCTCCTTTAATTATCTGTCAGGGGATCTACTACTATTTTTGCCAGAGTCGCGCAGAGTATGCGCGAGCGATCCCGCGACTCTGGCTTTGGCAATAGAAGGGGCCCGGGGTGTTTTTGGTCGGTGTAAGTCCGACATATCCCCACGCCGTGCCCTCGACGTGGGTTGAAGTCATTAGAGTTTCACCCGGAAAAAAAGGGCATCTACTTCTAGCTCTTAAAGTAATGTACAGTACGCGGCATTTATATTGCCCAAAATGGCGGATATGTGAAAAATCTATTTTCGGGTCTCATATCGACATGCAGTATGACAAGAGGCGCTGCGCGTAACTCATGAGCAATGTATTTAAAATGCAGTTATGAAAGAGTGACGCCGTTCTACGCAGTAAACTGACCTGTTTACACAACTTAATAATATTACTTTGAGATGTGGTACAACCCTAGCACGGTCAGCAACGAGTTCATACTTTTTGTCCCAGTTTTGACACTAAGTTATTGTATTATATTGTATTCAAGGGCCTTGTCAATCTGACAGTGTTCTTTGTTGCTAAGTGGTGGCTACACGCCGGTGGAGAAGTTATTGGGGACTTGCTTTGCCTCTAAGAATCGCCTTACATCATGAGGCTATGAATATACAACTGATTCATAATTCGTTATACTGCTATCAATTCCTTTGAAAGTGCGTCTTTGTAGGAACAAAGTTATATTTACGCGTCACCTTGAGTTTTTAAAAGTAGGACTATTCACAGTCTGGAAATGAAACAGGCGCTAGGTAGAGCGCTGTCTCGCTTCCACAGTGGCAACAGACCTATTTTAACAAACCATAATACAGATATTTGTAAACATAATGTACTTAACCAAGTTCTTTATGTACTACAAAATCAACAGACAGTTTAAGTACAAAACTGCTTCATCGATTCCATTCGTGACTAACTACAATATCCATAGCCTCATGATAAATAAAAAAAAAATGCAACAACCACAAAGGAATGTAAACCAAAAAGTTTTGTATACGAGATCATTCACAAGCGAGCTTACTGTCAAACGAGCTGAGGGCTATACCGAACGCCTGTAAAGCGCATAACGGGTACCTGAAATCCATAGTGAAAACATCTTCGGATATGCGTCCAAATTGCATGACGACATAATCAGGTTCGGAGTCATGTACGATTTGGAAGTTCTTTACACTTGCCTGGGTTACTCGTCCGTGGAAGTTGAGGACGTAAGACTGGGTTTCGTCGTTCCACACTGGTGTTTTGTTGTGTAGTACGACGATATCGTCGAGTGTTTGGCTCTTCAATCGCTCGAGGAGTGTTTCGCTGTCGTCTTGTGGGGCTATGGTTACTCGCTGCCGGTCTGGTGTCATGCCGGGCAAGATTACTGTCATCTTTCGCGGTCCTTTGAAGCCTAGGACGTTTGTGTCCTGGAATTTGGTAAAATATTGAGTTGATTAAAAGGGGACTTTTGGTGATTTTCATAAGAAGTGGCCCTTGCCTTACAATGGAACAACTTTAGCACAGAATTATTAAAAGGCACTTTGTAAAGCTCTGATTAATTATAACAGATTAATATTCATCCTTGGATTTCAAACTAAAACCTTTTTAGCCAGTTTGTAATAACCGATTCTGACTCTGCATACTCTTATAAAATGTAAACTGCTATCTATTTCTACCTTTATTGGTTTAACCTTTAAAGAAATGCCAGGTCAAAGCATTAGACTAATGACTGAACCTAAATGTCACGTTGTAGCAAGTGGACATTTCTGTCTACATAATAAATGAAGTGACATTTTGCATGCGGTATTATTTTTAGTTTGATATACAGTTTTGCTTCACTTAGAACAATACTTGCCGTATCGGAAGCAAGATGCTAATACGGAGTGTAATGTGCTGTCTCGCTTCCACATAGTACATAACCCTGTGCTAAGAGATCATAAAATAGGTGATTCATGCCTGACTGGCCTTTTGGACTAGTGGTTAGTGGCCCTGACTGCTTGATAAAAGTTTGTGTGATGACCACTGAGCAGCATTTGTTCCGTGTCTGGGTGTAATTTATCTATATTTTGTACGTATTTAGAAATATATAAGTATGTTTATCAGTTGTCTAATACTTGATAACAAAAAGTTACTTTAGTATGCTGCTAGATGGCAGTGTGTCAATGTTAAGTAATTTTAATAAAAAAAAAGCCATCCTTCTCAATGTGTGAATAAGTCTTTGCCCAGCAAAAAGATAGCCTTGTATAAGCAGTAGCTCCCTTACTATCATTAGTGGTAGATGATTTTCTACAATCACATTTAACATTCATCGCTCCAGAAGTCGTTAGACCGAGGCACGATATACAGCACTTATGTCGGCCATTTAAATATAAAGGTTGCCTTTAAAGGCGGAATATAATGCCAGAAATTAATTGCGTTCGCTTATCGCCTATCGCTCAATAAAGTGCTAACATACCTAACGTGCTGTGGGTTTTGATTACGAACGCACGAACTGGATTAGGAGTATTGTAATCTCAGATTATTAAATTAATATAAAAGAAGAGTAAAAAACACAGTTGAAAAAGTAAGTTAATGTGAGGAAAGTCACGGATAGAAGGAACTTGCTTTTAAGTTCAATTTATCGAAATATTATTGTCAGCGAAAATAACACATTGATGGGAATTGTTACTCAAAATACATTGTAAATATTAGCTACAGGTTTATTTTACCACTAGCTGTTGCCCGCGATATCACCCGTGCATAGTTATAGCAACGAAAACAATACACCCCTTTTAAAGCAAGCGGTTAAAAAGTTGTAAAAGCCAGTGCGGTAATCCACGGGGTCAGCTAACTCCATATAAAATTTCCTTAAAATTGATGTAGCCGTTTGAGCATGAAAGAGTAACAAACTATCCATCCATCCATACATAAAACTATCACGTTTATAATATATGTCACTGTAGCGATATATTTACTCTAACAAAGCATTTAATTTCAATAAACATTATAATTATCACACGACGATAAACAAAATATGACCTACTATTCTCTAACCACATTTTCCACAAACAAATATGAGAACGTCATACGATCAATAGCAGTGTTTTCTTCAGTTAATTTTTAATGAACCACCACCACAATATCATGCTCTATAAGGCTGACCGCACATTGGAGTCAAGATTGTTTTAGGACAGACTATTGCTATACAAAACATATGAAGGTGCGCATACTTCAAACAAAGCGTCTCATAGACAAAATTGTCCAAATCGCACCACACGTCTGACTAACGTTTGTCGGCTTCCGCAGGTATAAGGCAGACTTGTCTATGTGAGGCAAGTCTGTCTTAAAACTGTCGTGACTCCAATGTGCGGTCAGCCTAAAACAGACGAGTAGAGTTATGACGCTACACAATAACGTGGAATCTCTGTGACCGCAAACTGTTGGGAACCAGTCTTACCTAAAGCCCATTGAATTAATCACGTAGGTATAATGGTACTGAGTAGTAACACTAGCAAAATGACTTTGAAGCAAGTTTTAAGTGAAACTTTTGCTTTGTTTTTGTCTTGGATTACTTTCGCGCTAAAATTTATGATATGGTTACTTTTTTTTTACTACGATAGAAGACATAAGTAGATGGCCCACTTAATGGTAAGTAGTCAAGGTTTAACATCAAATATGCACTATACGACTGCACGGATAGCCGAGTGGTATAGGTCACCACGTCGATTACCACTGCGCGACGTGTCACGGGTTCGATCCCCGCGCAGAACAATAATGTGTGCGATCTACAAATGCTTGTTATGAGTCTGGGTGTGTATGTGAATTGAATGTCTGTGAAGTCTCCCGCGATACAAGTATTCAATTCCTAAGTGCGGGAGTCGTTTAAAAAAAAGAAAATCAATAATGTTCCTGAAAAATTTCCTTTATGAAGAACTAAGTACCAACCATCTAAGGTTCAAAATCATTCACATCACAGAACAACAGGGTTGATTATTCTACGCATAAACGACTAAAATTACTATTTGATTTTTAAATGTATTTAAAGTACTCAAAAGATTTACTAACACTGGTATACGACGACCGTGTCAATATAAAAAAAAAACGAATATTAATGTTCATTACTTACATAAACAACAGCAGCCAACTCATGCCTAGTATGAGCGTGGTCGTGCTTCCTCCACGCCTTGCCGTTATCGTACACTGTGAACGCGGTCCCGAGGAGATTGGAACGAAGCTTGCCGGCGAAGCTGTCTGCCGTGCGAGTCAGTTCCGTCGGGTCCGTTGATATTAAGTAGTTTGATGTGGCGGATTTCTTGCGTTTGCGAGCTGAAAAGTTGATTAGTATTACATTTCTTACTAATATTAAATAAGCGGAATTTTGCAAGTGTATATGTTATGGACCAAGTGATAAATTTGGCAGTATACATAATGCCCGGGCACTATGAATAATACCCAGCATCATCGGGCTAAGTGATTAATTGCTATCTTAACTTCATTATTATCGTGTCGCTCGGTCATTATAATATTGCTAAATGATGGTGGAGCAATTTGATACTAATGCTATATTTAAGTTGTATCAAGCGCTAAAGAAACCATGGCTGCAATTGGGGACACCGTAAGAGTTTGAGTTCCGATGTTGATTGCGGTCGTAATGATGGAAGAAATAAAGAAAAAATCTAACCTAACCTAAATTAGGTGAGGTTAGGTTTTTTTTTTATTTGTCAAAATCTATATTTATTGAGGTGAAAACTATCATTTCGCAATGTAATAATGACCGAGCGATGTAATAGTGATGAAGTTGGGATAGTAATTAATCACTTGGCCCGATGATGCTGGGCATTATTCATAGTGCCCGGGGCATTATGTATACTGCCCGCATTAATCACTTGGTCCATAACATATATACAAGTTTGTTAAGCGAGCGAAGCTTATACAGTCCACTTTTGCACTTCCTTGTTCGAAAACTCCTTCTAGATGGAGACCTCGATTCGAAATAGTGGTGTCGTAAATATGCCTCGAATACAAACCTAGTAAATCCTAAACGCTTAAATAGCTGGACCATTAAAATTTGGTATAAATGTTGCTGACACCCTAGATTAAAATATAGGGTACAGACATCCACAAGGGGAAAGGCAGGACTGTAATCGACCGTTTAACCGGTGAACTCGAATCACGAGTAGTAACGAATAATTTAAAAAATCATTTTACCAAAAGCAAGACAAAAAAATGGCATAAATGAAAAACTTGAAACAAAGTTTTCGTTTAGCGTCGAAGAATGACAGACTTTATAGACGGATTGCTACGGAGAAACGATAAAAACTAGAGCGTATTTTTGGGGTCAAATATTATTGAGACGGTTCGTCTTGTATCTCATTTTAAAACACAAAAGATTACATCATTAAAAGACATTAATCAGCCTTGCTGTTTTCAGTTGTAAACAAACAACTAAAATAAAATGAATAGCACTTAAAATCGAATTAAGTTTTGATCTAAAAATCGATAAGTTTCAGCCTTCAATTATTGTAAGTGTAGTAGCAACTACAAGAAGGTTTGCTATCATTAATCATTGTATATCTACGTCAGACGAGACGTATTTTACTAACGTAGTTGTTTGTTTTCATGTCAGTAAGTTAGTATGACCTATGACGCATACCAAACTACGTTGTACGTATATTTCAATGAAATATTTTCCTTATTTCCATAGTTGTGTTAGGGTAACCTACATTTTAGTAAAGCTTAAGGGCGTTTTACACTATTCTGTGTAAGGGCCCTGAATGATTAGTGTTCGTGGCCCCTAAACAGGAAAATTATAGTATAGCGATTTTACACCTTAACCCTATTATAATAAAGTACATAATAATATATCCACTCTGACATCATAATTAGGGACTTTTCCTAACTTTGTCTTACTTTTGTAACACGTAACTTATTAAAAGGAATCTAATTCAAAGTAGACTAATACCCATATACCTATTAACCTGGATTGTTATTGAGGTAAATTGTTGTTTTTTACGCGACTGCGTCAGAAGGGTAATGTTTTGATACTTGACTGTGACCAGGTTAAGCTTAATTGAAAACATTTGAGATCTCGATGAGAATCTAAATGACACATAAAACATTTGATGCGGGCAAAGTTAAATCCGGAAAAACCTGTGCTAGTTAAAAATCAATTGAAAGAATATATGTATATCAAAAGCTTCAAAACTGTAGAAAACGATAAGTTCTCCTTTAATTGAGGAAGCACAACCCAAATGTATACCCTACTCTTTTGTCTAAGAATGCATCTTGTGTTTTCTTTGTTGGAGATCTAAATTGTATAAAAATCAATTGCTGTTCGTTAGTATAGATATAAAACTCGAGCACGGCTAAACGGATTATCTTGGTCTTGAAATGTTCGTGAAGGTCTATGGTAGGTTTAAAAGTTGAGAAAAAATCGAATAATTGCCGGCCAAACTCTAAAAACAGCCCTTTTCTCTTTTACCATATAAACGAACGGGGCAGTACCAACTCTGCCCGGTTAGGTAGTACTTAATGTAAAAAAATAAAAGGGTAATATAACAAACTTACCAGCTAACAAAAACACCTTTTTCCCATAATCCTTCTCTAGATGCAGGAAGTAAGTCGGGTAGAGTCCCCGGTCCATGCCTTTCCGATCTCGGGCGATGCGGCACTTGTATAGGGTCCCGTGCTTAGCTGGAGTCACCACGAAGGTTTCCACCGCACCTTCCACTGAGCCTTCGATTTCTGCTGACTGTTTAAGAAAATAGGATGGTTGAATGTTGAGCTGATGCTTAAAAATAAACTATTAACTGTATTGTTCCTTTGTGAAGTCGTCTTAAAATAGAAATACTTGAGCAAACAAAAATTGACACCTCCTATTAGCCTTTTTGCAAATTACGTTTGAGCTTAACTTTCCGCCCGTTGGATTATGCTCAAAGTAAATTTATTTATTTTATTTTACAAAGTACATCCATCTATTTTGTATGGCTTATCTTCATTTCCCACTACTACATAATACGTAATAGTGTACAATCTTTAGTAAGATTAATTGTCACTATTGCTTGCCATGGTAAACGTTCTTCTGCAAATGCCACTAAAATAAAGAACATTGGCTACCACCTGTTAGAACCTATCGGATGTTCTCGCTTTCCTGTTCACTAAGATCCAAGACTTTCTTAAATTATAAAAAGTGTAACGGCGTTTTAGAACGACACATTACCTCGCTTACCTGACTCGGGGACAAGTCTCTCCTGGGTTTATCCTGCAGTGGCGCCACAGCTGCGTCTGCGCACACATCATCAACGCTCGCGTCGCGACCGACAGAGCATACGGGAACACTCTCCTCTTCTTCCTCCCCGCTGTTATCCCCCTCGCCTACCGTCAGCACTTCTATCTGATTGCCTAGCTCTGCAAGTTTAAGGAGCTGTGGTAGTGTGGGTATAGACTGTATCCTACGAAAACGAGAGACAGAACACGTTTCCCCCTTCTTTCTCCCCGCCGTTATCCCCCTCGCCTACCGTCAGCACTTATATCCGATTGCCTAGCTCTGTAAGTTCAAGGGGCTGTGGTAGTGTGGGTATAGACTGTATTATACGAACACGAGGGGCAGAACAGACAAGGACCCCTCCCCTCTCTCTGCAGTTATCCCCCTTTGCCTACCGTCAGCGCTTCTATCTGACTGAGCCTAGCACTCACACAACAGTTTCATCCCTAAGTATTTAGTTTTGCCTGTTGTGGTGGGAATGGAGATCGTGTGTGATCTACAATATTTCCGGGTTTGACGGTGTAAATTTCGGAGATAATGTAAAATACTGTTCAGTTTAAATAAGTTTGTTTCACTACCACTTATACATATACTTGTTTTAATTAATAAACAACTTCATAAATCAATATTTGTAGCTCCAATGTTTTGTTTATTATAAGTGATGGGTTTCCTTGATTCTTTAGTGCCCATTGTATGTAATCCCAAGTGCATCCATCATAAGGAATGCTGAAGTGTTTATGCAATGCATACATTTACCTACTTCTATCAAGTGTTTTTATACTTGTATTACTACAATATTATTACTAGTATTTTCCCAACAAATACCTCAAGTATTTGTTGGGAAAATAAACCTACAATACCTCAAGTACTTGTTGGGAAAATAAACCTCCTATACAATTGTTTTCCAACATTTGATACATTGTATATTTATAAAAGTCTATCATGTTCAACTTTGAACAACAGAAACCAATTTCAATTTAGATGCCCCAATATAATTATATCGAGTTCATGATAACTACAGTTATTTAACTGGGTATTTCATAATTATTAGATATTTTATAAATACACTCAATTGACATACTTTAAATACTGTTATGAGCTCCAAACTATTTAGATCAGTAATATTAATAAATAAATAATCTGAATATAAAATAATAAATATAAGTACCTATAAAGCCACGTCTACTATGGTCAATCACTAAACATCGCAATTCAGTAAAACTAAAAGGCGCGCCTTGCCAAGGACTGTAGCAGACGCATCTGCGCTATTGTCGACGATCAAGGTACGTCCAACAGTCCAATTATGCGTAACGGTATCGAGCACCAATACCTCGCCTTAACATTGAACAACATCGACTATTGAGAGAGATAAACATTTGTTTACCGTAACATCAATTCAAGGCTACTAAATACTTATTAAAACTTGTGTTTTCCTGTTCTACATACTATCGTAGTAAAGCTAGTTATAAGTCATGAATGAATAATATGTTTTTCTGTTCTCCAATACCAATAACACCTATTCACTGAGTAAGAATATGATTCACTGAGGAACAATCAACCATGTCAGTACAACAAGGTCGTAACTCAATTGTGGAATAGATTCCTTATTGTAATTTACATTTGTATACATTTTTTTTGTTTTGTATGAGAATTATTTGAGGTATTTGCTATTATTTAGAAGTTTTTATTTTATATGTATTGTTATCTACATCACCTAGATACAATATTAAGTAATATTTTTAATTACACCATTTTTTGTGTAGTGGACTTGATAATATTTTCTGTAAGAGTATATGGTTCAATGTCTAGATTACAAATATATGTATGTCAAAATTATTATATGTATATTGGCAGGTCTGTTAATAAAATATACTAAGCCCCGGTTTCTGGAAGGCTGATCAATTGGATCTGCTGTCAAATCAACCAATCACAACTGTGGTTGTTTGACTGTAAAACTTACTTCAGATCACAGAGCTTAACATCAAATCATTTTATTTTGTGCTGATCGGTTTTTTGAGAAACTAGGGGAATGTCTTATCTAAATCACTTAGTACAGCACAAAACTCTATTTTACATTCTGTTTTTTTTTTCATTAATTTAGCGATACATATTTGTATGATATTACCAGAATTATTAAACAGGCTAATGTTTACTATTTTTAGTAAGATTAATTCCTGAAATTTTGGTCATCCTTATTTCAGGAAATTAGATTCCAAGTGTTTGTGAGTCATCCTTTATCAAAGTTTAGGAGTCATTCAACAAGCCAACCAACATACATAAATTGTAACGGTATTGATGTGTATGAAGTAAACAGACACAGTAACAGTCAAAAAGTCATGCTATCATCATTCCCCTGCCCTTATCCCAATTATTTATTTGGGGTCGGCGCAACACGTCTTCTCGACGTGTTGCTTAAAGTTTTGGCTATGGTTTTATAGTCGGCCGCCTGCCTGACACTAACCCTCTTTGGGAATGCAATTGTTGGTTGTTTACCCGCCACCATTCGGGTGACCCAAGGTGCTTGGTACAGTGCACTGGGTCTTAAGGTCCATTAGTCGCCTTTTACGACACCCAGTGGAGGATATGGGGTGGTGCTATTCTTTATATCCGGACACCACACGGATCAAAAAGTCATGCTAATACAAAATAATGTTGACAGAAAAGCGTAAATATGTAAGAAAAGTAAGCCCAGCATCTCTACTTACCATCATAGGTTGATATTCTATTTGTTTGGAGGGGTATTACTTGGTCCGGATTGACTGGCGACATAAGAAATTGCATCGGGCCATCATAGCCTGTTATAAAAGGAAAAGAAAATGCGCATAACAAAAATATACATCAAAAACCATGCATGTAAACTACACATTGAAAAATTCTGATTATTGAAATGTTATATGGAAAATTACATACCATGTAGCTCGCGGGAACGGCTGCCTGATATTGGACGTTTTGCTGATCCTACCCTTAGGTCATTTGCTTGCACCATACCAGAATTTTGGCGTTTCTGTTTCATTTTCTGTTCCATAAGTTGGCGCTAAAATTATTACATACTTTAATTCAAATTCTTAAATTAAACACACTGTTCAATCTTTTAAATACGCCTGCATGCAAATAGTTTAACTGAAATTTTATAATTTAGTTAATTTCGTAAATTAAATTCAAAACCACTTACTTGCTGTTCGATTTTTTGATCCCGCATTGAAGCCATGGTTGATTATGTTATTAACTCTGTATTAAACTTTAACTACGGCGTACTATAGTTTACGTATAAACCACTTAACTTTTATTTCAAAATTCAATACAATAATTGGCATTTTGTAAGCTCATTTTTTGTTTATAAATCATCTTGCCTACCGTTGCCCAGGAAAATAGTGTTGTCAGCAATAAGTGACAAAGTGAAGTAACGTATTTATTTTTTACGCGTAACATTATTTTGCCGTTGTATTATAAAACAACTTAATTTTACAACAATGTTTCAGTCTTAAACTAGTTTATTATTATTTTTGGCAACGAGTTGTTGTTTACACAGTGAGATTTAAAATTGGCAAGGAATAAAATTTTAGACCAAATTTATTTTTATCTGTATAACAAGGGTTCCCAAACTAAAATACTTAACCAGAATTCAGGTAATTGGTAGGGGTAAAGTAAAATTTCAAATTTGTGTTTTACTCTACTATAAAACACAATATAGCTTTTATACCTTTTAAGGATTTATAGTACTTTTCCTATCTACTTACAATTATCCAGTTGTCGGGCCATAAATATTTCGAAGACAACTGTAATTTGAAACTTGAATACAGCAATGCTATTTCAAGAATCTGTAAGTATTAAGTGTTTATTGACATTAAAAACGATGTAAAACCTGTTTACCTAAAAAATACTTCAATCAAGGGAAATAATTTTCTTGCAGGTGGTAACAACAGTTTATCTTCAGCTGTCATTTATTTTTCAAAATGGCTCCGACCCGGAGTGTTTTAGGATTTTTGAACCCAAAAACTATTAGTACAGTTTTCACTAACAACATTTTAAAAACTCCTTACCGATATGTGCATGGGTGTAATAATTGTGACATATTTTTAGGTGGCCCTATTATATCTGTTGCCTCAGTAGCACGTTCAAATTGTAAGTTTTACATGCTTTCATTACATCACTTTTTATTAAATTCTTACAAGGTCTTTTAAGTTGTTAAAATCCCTATTCTTGCAAAGAAATTCGGTTTACGGCTGTCAACAAACTTATGATTACGAATTTTACTTTGACGTTCCATGAAACATAACCTTACTTTCATTTATCGTCTTTTAGTCAAAGTCGGTTCGAGACACCGGCTTATTCACACTACGCACAATTTGAACGCTCGGGCTGACTATTACAAGGTGCTCGGTGTTGCTAAGAATGCTTCGGGTAAAGACATCAAGAAGGCGTACTACCAGCTTGCCAAGAAGTACCATCCTGACGCAAACAAGTCTGATCCAGAAGCTTCTAAGAAGTTCCAAGAGGTGTCTGAGGCGTACGAGGTAAAATACTTATAGACGTACCTACTAAGGAACTCTTGTGGAATAGATGAATCGGCTTTAAGTAATCTTTATGTCATGAAATTGCCTATTTTATTGGGAAATATAACATGTTCCCTTTATTCTGCACATATTAATTTACAAAACGCACGGTTCTAATTACACCCAATATTACACCGATTGATATGTCACTGTATTCTATTATTGATAAAATTCAATATTTTCCTAAAATTAAATTTCAACTTATAATTTTTTTCCTAAATCTACAGATACTCTCAGATGAGAACAAACGCAAGCAGTATGATACATTTGGAACTACATCAGACCAGATGGGTATGGGTAGCGGACCTTCTGGAGCTGACGGCTTCACCCACCAATGGCAGTACAAGTCCACCATAGACCCTGAGGAGCTGTTCCGAAAGATATTCGGAGATGCTGGCTTCAAGAGTGATGCTTTCAGCGACTTTGCTGAGTCCCAGTTTGGGTTTGGAGCTGCTCAAGAGGTATAATCAGACTTTTATATGATTTTAATTTTTCATCACATAACTTGTTTATCACAACTGCTGCGGTGGTCTTGGTAGTGTAACTTAGCTTATTCTACCTTGAGCCACTTCACACTTAGCAATGGTGGTCATTGTGTCCTTCATTCTTTGGCCTGCATGATTTGTGAAAAAAATTCAGAATGTTACACAATAATGTCTAAAGTTATGGGAATAAAAATTTTCTCTGCTTTTTTCAAAGGTGAAGTTTATGATAAACAGCACCCCACAGCCCCCCCCCCCCTCCCCAAGATTAAAGAGAATAAGCATATTTAGAAGAAATCTTAATACCACCTCAATAACAGTTTTTAATTGATTAAAAACTCTTATTACAAGTTACACAATTGCTATTGTAGTCAACTAAAATTCAATAATTTATCTCTTGTTTTCAGATGGTAGTAAACCTTCGTTTCACAGAAGCAGCACGCGGAGTGAACAAGGACTTGAATGTAAACATAGTAGACACTTGCACCAAGTGTGGAGGCACCCGCTGCGAGCCCGGTACCAAGGCTGTTAAGTGCACCTACTGTAATGGTACTGGCATGGAGACTTTCTCCCGTGGTGTGTATAGACTCTGTTAATATTATATCTTGTGTTATAGTTTCTTTCCATTGCAAAAACTAAGATATATGTTTACTTGCTGTTGCCTGCGACTTAGTCCGCGCGAATGCCGGTTATAGCTGCGAAAACAAAACCCTGCTTGGATGCAGTTGGTTAAGAAATAGCCTGTGTTAATGTACCTAACTTCATACCAAATTTCTTCTAAATTGTTGTCTTTACTTATTCCAGTAAATCACTTAAAGCCTACCACAAGGCCAAATGTCTATTCCTGAGTCTGTTAACTTTATTCTATAACTTTGTTTCCTAATTTGACATGTGTCAAGGGGTCACCCTTAATCACATGATCTTTTAGCATTTTGAACTTCTTTTTCCCTTTAGTGACAGGTTTAACACAAGTCCTTCTCGCACCCAAAATGACGTGTATTAGTGCCCGATTTTTTTATATCATTTTATGTAAAATACGTGTATCATAACTATATTACAGTATAATCTTAGCTTAGACGTGAAATAAAAAAAAAAAATAGCCAAAATAAAGGGTGTAGAACTAAATCTTGTGAAATTTTTCAGGTCCATTTGTGATGCGTTCTACATGCCGACACTGCCATGGTACTAGAATGCTTATTAAATTCCCATGCGTTGAGTGTGAAGGAAAAGGACAATCGGTACGTAATATTAGAAAAAATATTGTTAAAGGTATCAATAATTTAAGGAAATCAAATCAAAATCTAGCACTGATGTTTGGAGCTATTGTTCCAGTACTTATTTTCAAAATATTTAACCAAGTAGCGTAAAAGCTTTGCCAGCTTGCAATTCACGATTTATTACCACTGGCTTTGTCTTTAAGAGTTGTGTTTGTCATTAGTGTGCGCAGCTGAACGATCTCCTTTAATTTATTGCCGTTGCCTGACAGAGGCAAGTTTCTTGAATAACTTCTGATACAAATGTTTTACTGTTAGATAATTCTATTTGTTTGCCACCAGGTGCAACGCAAGAAAGTGACTGTACCGGTGCCGGCTGGTGTGGAAGACGGTCAGACAGTGCGCATGGCAGTCGGCAACAATGAGATATTTGTCACCTTCAAGGTTGAGAAGTCCAACTACTTCCGCAGGGAGGGACCTGATGTGCACACTGATTGTACTGTAAGTGTCCACACCAACGTGTCATCTGTACTTTATCATCATCATTCCGCTGCCCGTATCCCAATTATTATTTGAGGTTTTCGCAGCATGTCTTCTTCCACACGTTCCTATCTGACGTCATCTCGCAAGTCACACACTTTGCAGCCATATCATCTTTCACACAATCCATCCATCGTTTTATTGGTCGTCCTCTTCTCCTATATCCACTTATAAGGATAAGATAAAACTCAAGGATTTCTGCGACTGGCTTAGGGCATTTTTCTCATAATCATGACCTAACCTAATATTACTATTTCACAGATATCCATCTCCCAGGCACTTCTGGGAGGTACCGTGAGGGTTCAAGGACTATATGAAGACCATACACTGCAGGTGGGTGTTTAAGCTCTTGCTGTAGTTATATTTAGAAGTTCCATATTTTTATTGCGAATTATACTGAAACTAAACGGCAGCGATTAACTTGTATAAATGCCTCAATTTAATTTAATTTTATTTATGTTTGGCTCACCAATAAATATTTACACCATAAAAATATTAAATTCATTCAGCATTCAAGTTATAGCGATACAAAACGAAATATGAGCCATCAATTGAAGAGCAAAGTAGGTCTCATACTGATTATATCCTCTTTATTATTTCAGATAATGCCTTGCACGTCATCGCACAGCACCATCCGTCTGTCGCGAAAGGGTATGAAGCGGGTCAGCCAACATGGTTATGGAGACCACTATGTGCACATTAAAATACAGGTACAATATATCAAAAGTAAACTAATTTACTTTTTGAATGAATGTCGGGGAAGGTTATGTTTTCCTAGTACACTTCTTAATTTATGATTATCTGTCGGTAATCGGGTGAAAAATGTTTATTATTAGAGCCAGCTGAAGTATGCCCATTTTGGTGGCCCAGCTTGTTGTGTTCAGAAAGTCTCTTTAAGTTTGTATTTATATCCTAAATAAATAGTTCAGGATCTTTGGCTATGAATCTACAGGGCAGTGACGGTATCACTTGAACCAAAACACCAGTACACCAGTTTATTTAGTTGTAATATTTTAATTAAATAATATCAAACAGGTACCAAAGTCACTATCGAGTAAGCAGAAGGCTTTAATGTACGCGTACGCCGAACTGGAAGAGGACACGCCGGGACAAATACACGGCGTCTCGTTCGACAGAGATGGTAAGGAAACACATAAATTAATTATAAAATATCCATAGAAAATAATAATAATATAGGCAAAGACTTGAAGTTGATAGGTCATTAAACTTGGTTAGAATTAAGTTGGTTTGAGGGTTTTCATGTGTGTGATGTCCAGGGATTAGTTACGTAAAATAAAAGCAAAAATTCAACGCGTAACGGAGAGTTTGGTCATGTTTGAAGTATTGCTTCTGTTTATACATAGTCTTGTTCAAGAAATCTATAGTAATTTTTAGAAAATTTGTTGAATTTGTCTTCAACTGTTTACTTTGTAGTGATCTTCATAACCAGGCTTAGAATTGGCACTTTAAATACGACCGGACCTTTCCATTAGACGTTGTATACCTCAGAAATATACACAGTATTTATTTTACAGACAAACCAAAAACGAGTGATACGGACAAAAATACGGATAAATCGAAATCGGGTTCAGGCGAAAAGATTCACCATATGAATCGAGATCATGACGATCCCGATTCGAATAAGACGAAAGCGTGGACTTTTATCGAGAATGTATTCGATGCTTATAAATCGAATAAATTGTATTTCGTGATTGGTTTTGTTATGGCTTCTATAGCTTGTGTGTATTCTGTAGTTCATGAGCCGAATGACAAGTATGGTGCGAATAAGTTTATAAGGGACTTTGAGGACGCGCCTGGACGAGAGCTAGATAAACCATTAGGGTATGAGAATACTTTGAAAAGGAAAAGAGAAAATAATCCTGATTTGTATCAGGCTTGAAAGAGATGAATGGATGAATGTAGGTAGCTTCTGGAGTGATATATATTTTAAACAGAACATAATGCAATGTGATTTTAAAATCACCTTTAAACAGTTCATAAATTTTATTTTTTTCTTTATTCAAGTTAGATGTATGAAAAAACGGAATATGATATACATTCAATTGACAGCTTTTAAGCGATAAAAAATAAGCCCGTAAGATTTATGATCCTATACTTTCTTTGAGATAATGATGCCTCTCAGGCGATACCACAAAACCATAGGTATTAAAAAATATGACTATGTTAAAGACGTCATAGTAGTCGTTAAAGGCGTCAAATGTTCAAGATTCTTTGATTGGCTATATATTAGGAGAACTCACAAAACTATTTGTTCTATATAACCTAACCTGTATCTCCAATTATTGCAAAAGAAACTGCAATCTGCTTTGCGATTTTGCACCTTAATGACATGATTTTTAGAACAAAGTGACATATTCCAGACTAGGCTAGCTAAATACTACATTGTATTAAAAGAAACTATTGTATAAAGTTATTTATTTAATTGTGAAAGAGGATTTATGAAAGTGTTTTGAAAGGGCGGAGACATTTAATTTGAAAAGGGTTATAGTATGATGGTTATATTACAATGGAATTGTAAATATTGTAGTCTGTTACATGAATACACGAAATTTAATTAATATGTTGTTTCATTTTCAAACCTTTCGCTGTCCCCGCCATCATGCTATAATCCGCAGATAAACTTAAACTATCATTTTCTTCGAAATAGAATAAAATAATTTATGAAACTAAAAATGCAAGCAAAACTTATAAAAAATCTACTTGAGTTAGTTCTAGTAAAATCACTCTTCTTTTGTGTAAACGAAAATTCTTATGACTTATGAATTAGTAGAATCACTTTCAAATAGCCAATACTTATCCAGACCAAAAAAGTCTGCAGATAAGTTAATGGAAATGATTTTTCAAAAATATATGATTTTTTTAATAACATCTTAATGGCCCTGCCCTTTTTGTAGGTAAGAAAATATAATGACTCAGCACTTCTTATATTGTAAGTTGTAAAAGGACCTTTTATACAGAGTTGCATTAGTGTTGAGTTAGTATTCCTTAGTATCACTCGAAAGTCTTTGCTATTAGATACTGCGGAAAATGTGAAGCCGAAAAGGCTAGTTCTTAAATATGGGACTTACCGCCACGCCTTGCGGTTGTGAAAGAGTGATTCCGCTCTATGTCATGTAGAGCATTTTCATGCTTCCACACAACATGCTGTAGGCCTTCAGGAAGTCAAAAGCTTAGAAAAGTAGTTGCAGTAAAGCAAAGTTTAAACTTTATGTACGTGTTTGTATTTATAGAAACACTATCTTTCTATCATTAAGTGTCAAGGTTATTATTGCAGCGCTTCGCGACCATTATTATTTTAGAATTTTATTTGACTTGTTCTGTGTTCACTTGTTGTGCTGTTTCAATCTAATTGCGAATATTTTTTTAACGGACAGACTTGTAAACAGGTGACCAGATGTAGACCCACCTCATTTTAGTATAAAATGCGTTCTATTTTATCTATAAAACCTTTCTGTAGATGACTGATTGGTCATAACGTTATGAACGTTCTCCAGAAACATATTTATTGTTGTTCTTCCTGCCCTTATCCTAATTCATTTGGGGTCAGTGCAAACTGTTGTTGGATTAAAATATTTTTTAAAGTACAATACTGTTTATAGTTAAGAGCCCTAAGTGAACTGAATGGATCGTCGGCATTCGGCTCGCATCCTCCGCGGTATCTAGTCGAAGCACAATGTTATTTGCTATAAGCAAAGTACGTATCGATAAATGTTGCTCCTTGTAGATGTAAATTGTTAGTAATAACAGCATTTTTAGTAATAACTCATATTACATAATATGAGGCTCAATTCACATCGACATGTCAAGTGCAAGCAGTTTCAGAGTCACGTGATTTTAAACATTTATTACTTTGTTTTTCGCCTCTGTGTGTAAGTTGTTGGAATGTTCGCGGCGTTGTTCTACATTTATATTTGTCAAGCTATACTACACCCTATAGTAATAAGGATAACGTTTAAAATCATATGATACAAACTGTTTGCCTCTTTGCTGTCACCTCGGTGTGAATTGAGCCCTTATGTGTAGGACAATTAGAAATATCAATTCAGATAAGTATTGTTGTATTTTACTCGATCAGCCTTGCATTGTAAAATATTGTTCGAAATGTAACAGTTTTTGGACTCATGTTGTATTTAACTGCATTTATCCATTATTGTTTGTAAATAAAATTAATAACGGTTTGTTAATCACACTTTAGGTACTATTTATATTAAAAAAAATATTGATTGGATTAGAGGGCATGCTATAAAACAAAAAGCAATACATTTTGTTTCAAATGCGTTTGTAAAAAAACTTGGTGAAAACATATCAGAGATGACAGCAGACAAGCTCTTGTACTTGTCTGTTCTTGTGTTTTCAATGAAACAAATTCGCAAAACAATAAACTTATACGTTCATAATATTCCCAGGTAAGAAAGTGTCAGTATCCGAGCCTCATGAAATGGTTGACGCGGTCAAAGAAGCCATTAGAGAGAAGAAATCTATAGAGGGAACAACATCTGAAGAGGGCACAACTAATGCTGAAGAGGAGGTCCTCGAAGAATCTAAAAGAAGCAAGGGGTAGATAGTCAATATATAACTTTATTTTACGGGTTAAGCGCTTTGTCGATGAGACGGTATGGAATGTCAGGGAGGATGAGCAAATGGAGTACTCATTAAAGACTAATAGAGGAGGGATGGTTCTCATAAAGAACTTGCTTTGCAGCTACATTTTAATGGATTATTTAGTTTTTTTCTAAAACAAAGAGGAATGATATGTTTGCGAGAAGAAGGGCTTTTTGCTGTGCTGTCTTATTAACATACGCTAGTTCTTTCAAGCGCATTGTAAAACTTGTGACACTCTATTTACTTATTATTCTGTGTTACGGTGGCTGTTGTCTGAATGTTTTACTTCAAAATGCGGCGATTGAATGAGCCTTTAGCAACAAGTTAATTATGAGTATAAAATATAGGTCTCTGGTAGCTTTCGACCTAATTTTAATTGTCTATTGGGAATGGAATGGGGAAGGTTTAGTTATACTCCAGTATTTTTTTATCACTCTCCGGTCGTCCCGGATTATGAGAGTAAAGGAATAGAGAGTGTACCTGTGTTTGTGCACACGTTTGTACACTATAATATGTCCCACGTAGCTGGCTGCTGTCATAGTAACAATAGCCGCCGTGGCCGAAATCGGTCCGGACATTATTACTCCAGTAAAGAATGGATGAGGTTAAACTTTCAATAGCGTCTGTGTTTCAAGTATGAAACTGAAGTAATATGTTCGTTTCGTCAGCAAAGCGCATTAACTTTATAGATAAAAATTCCAAAGGTTAAGAATGTTTCGAAATTATGGAAACCCGCTTCTTTCTGTAAACTATGTTCTTATTTTTGTTTTTATATATTTAAATTTACCACGATAGGTATTCCCCCGTTTGTATGATTTACTTTACAATTCTGTGATACAATGTAGAATGGTTTAACATAATTTCGTTTTAGTTTTGCGAATAAAATGTTATAGTTATTTCAATGTCTGAAGATTCAGGTTTTATTGGACATTTTGCTAAATAATTATAATCAAAGAAGCTGTACATAGCCGTTGACTAGTGTGTAGGAAATGGTAGGTAAATAAAAAATTGAATGAATTATATGATATTTTATTTTACATGTTCCTTTTTTTCATAGCAGGTAATGTATTGTAAGTAAATATTAAGTTTGAATCTTATTGAGTCTAAAATAATATAAAAAGAAACTACCAATACACTAAAAACTGTGTATCTACTCCATGTGCCATGATGGGTTATTTAATACTCCCTGGATTTATTAAGTTCTGCAGACTGCCTTTACATTACTTCTTTGTGCCTCATAATTCCTAATAAATGCCTTTCTGAAGACTAATAAACCGCAAAATTTTAATAGCCTCCATTGAATAGTCTATACTTCTCCGTCATACAAGTGAGGGCGGCGCCACTGTGCCGTCGCAGTGTTGCTAGCCCACACGACAGCAACACCATCGCCCCTTCTACGTAAAATGCGTATAAAATACGGACGTGGCCGTTTACCTGTAAGAAAATCTATTATTGACATACGTTTATAAATATTTATACAGTACTTGAATATTATGAGCTAGAATTCAAAATAATAGGTAATGTTATAGGTATGAGTATGAACAAACGAATGGAATATCAAAAGCTACACGAATCTGTCTTCCCACGCATACAAATATTACCAAACAAAAAAAATGTTTTCAGTTCAAATGAACTCCGATAAGAATAACAATAAAATCCTATGCCATATTCTGGGAAGGATCGGCACAATATGCCCTGAGGGCAGTCCGATTTCTTATCAAAAAATCTGAGAAAGGTGTGTCATGTCTATAATAAGAAAATAACATGAGGTTATTATTTACAGTTGTGGGCGTACTTTGGGCTGACCTTTGCGTTTCAGGTATTTGGGCCCAAACCTTTTTATTATGTCAACACTTGTGAGGAGAAAATGATTTATTGTGTGACGTAGGTTACGAGTTACCGACGGGGTTAAGAAAAAGAAAAATATACTTGCAAATTGTGAGGTGACACTTGATTTTTTTTTATGAATTTGGGTAGGATAAAGGATGTTGATGCCAAAGTTTATTGAACTTAGTAAAGGTAAAAGATATTTAGGCCTGTTAATTAAACGTTTTGTTTTACATAAGTCGCAAAAGTGTATAAAGATTTCGATATTTGATATTTCATTTGGGGCCAGAGGAAATTGAAGTCAGAGGGACTAATATCAAATTTAAACTAATATTATTTCAGTTTTTGGTGGTAGATCTTTAGGAGGTTACCACCGCCTTAGCTGTAAGAACAAGACTGCGCTCTATCAAGCAATGTGCAGTCTCATTTCCACGACTGTTAGTCCTATTTTCAACCGACTTCGAAATAAGAAAGAGGTTCTCAATTAATCGGAATCTTTTTTTAAAGATTCGAAGGCTGCCTCCCTCGAACTAGTTCATTACTAATTCGAGGGAATAGACTATCGACTTGTACATAAGTGTCTGAAGTTACAAAAATACTAAGACCATGAATACCTGATCTAATCCCCCGCTAGTAGTGAACTCTATCGGGAACATGAGTGCATCTGCATAGGTGTTGCCACGCGCGAAGCCGAAAGCAGCCACACCGGTCGTGTAGTACAACGCGGCGGCTAGAGGCATGCTGCGACACGCTCCTAGAACGCTCAAGAAACGCTGGAAGCAGTACATTTATTAATTTATTACTGGTTCTATCCCGCGGTGCTACCCGCGGTTTATCAGATAAACTTAAATAACCGGCCAATTGCGAGTGGGAGTAGCCCATGATGGTTTCTGTAGCACGATATTCTAGATAAACACAGGCTACTTCGTATCTGCAAGTAACATCGCTGGGAGTAGCTATTCACACTAAAGATGACTCATTTCCATACAACCATCCTCCCTTGTTTTTCATTCCTTTGGGGGGATATTCAAATCTGTGTTAGTCTATGTGTTAATCCAGAGTATCATTTCAAATATCATCAGAATCGATCCTGCCGTTTAGAAGTGAAGAGGTAACAAACATACACACAAACACTCATACGCACATACATATTTTCGCTTTTATAGTAGGGATTAATTCGAGATTATTGACTAATTAAGAACGATTACAATAAGTAATTTTTACGTAATACAAAACACCACAAAACTGTTTGTACAGTTTGTATCAAGATAGCCTATAGATGTAGATGTATTTGATAAGTCCTTAATTCTTTATCGAAGCATCGAATTTATCTTTTCACAGCCGAGTTAAGAAGCGATTAATCACTATAATCCTTACCATTATTTTTATGGCGATCCCGCTCCTGTTTGGTGACTTCGAAACTTCTGAACTCCGGCTACAGTTTGGGCTCTCTAAAAAAAGAAATCATTTTAAAGACTGCAATTTGTAAATCCAAGTTTTTTTCGGGAGTTTTTCTTGGTACTTTTGCTACTTATAAAATGTCGACTGAACTCGGGACCTTCTTATACAGTTGCAGTTGTTTTCGTGGTTTTTAGTTGCTCAAATCCTATACAAAACTTTTAAATATTACCTAGTGTAAAATATCTCAATAGGGCCGTAAAAAATTACTGATTGTGGGACGTCAGTAATTCCCAGTGACCGTCAATTGTTTTAATTAGTTATACTATGTTTTAGACTTTATATCCCTACCTATGACGGGCCTGTTGGTCTAGTGGTTATTGGCTTTGTCCCAACCAGGACAAATGTTTGTGTGATAAGCACGATCATTTGTTCTGTGTTTGGGTATAATTTATGTATGTATAATATGTATTTAGAAATATATAAGTATGTTTATCAGTTCTCTAGTACTTATAACACAAGTATCTCTCATATACTTAATTTGAGACTAGATGACGTGCGAATTTTAAGGAATAGATTAAGTATTAAATGTTTTGTTTAGCGTGACTATACTAAAATTTGCCCACAATAGCCCGCACGATAATCCTGGATCCGGCGCCACTCGCCGTTAATTCACCAAACACAGATACCGATCTCTATTGTAGACTACAACAATAACTCATTCATTATCACTGGCTGCGAGAGCCAGTAACCGTTAGCCTAATAAAGTACATTATTGTTGGAACAGGCTGTGAAACAACCTATTATGGTAATTATCGGACGTTGCAGCCATAGACTTTAAATTTTATACGGTAGACCTGGCAAGCTAATAAAGAGAAGCGACCTGTGTAAAGCAGTGTTTTGCTTAGTCATAAAACGAAACTACAGTGACAAATACGTTAAAATCTGTGCGTTGAAATAGCTGGAAAATTAACTTCTTATTATGGCACTTCCATTTAGTATATTTAAACGGTTTGGTGGTTTGATCAATGGTAACGATTGTAGAGAGATTATAAGAGCTCAGACTTTCACGACTAGAAACCTGCCACAATGCCTTAGAAATTTGGTTGAAATTATGGAAGAGAGAAGAGACAGACCAATCTGATCATATGCTAAACACTAACTCTCAGCAACATGAAGTCGTCACTAAAGGAAGGAAAACCCAAATCATGTTAACTTATTTTTCATAAACATTTAATATATTTCATTACATAGACACGGTAATTATCAAGAACAATGAATATTCTTCTGAGCAAGTACACTAAGTTAACAGCGAATTTCAAACCCGTTATTACACGTAACATAGATGTATTAGTTGTGATAGTCCAGAAGTACCAATTAAGTACTTACTGTAATGTGGCTAGTCTATGCAAGTCTGTAGGGTGCGAGGCAGTAGGCCTGTAGGATTAAACGCTGTTAATACAGTTAATACGTTGTTTAATCTCCACCGGACCGCGGCCGCCGCAGTATTGTTAAGGGGAAGAGTAGAAATATAAATATTTATTAATTAAATAATCTTGTGATCTAGAGATTTTAAATTGGAACTATGATAATAGGACCTATGTAATTATGATTAACCTAGTTAGGGCAGTGGTCCCACCAGCAGCGATGAACAAGGAATGAGTAGAATTACAAACTATAAACGAGTTGGCGATCAGCGTGAAGCGAGTGTGTAGATTCGATAGTTATGTCATCGGGCTATAAGGGAGTGTAGAAGGCGACGAGCGATTACTTGCCCGCGTTCGTTAGTCCTGAAGACAGAGTATGCGATACTTATTCAGCTAAAGCGAGCTGAAATAAGTGAGCATCGCTGAGCGAGTTTATTTTTTAAAGCTCTTGTCGTTCAGCGACGAAACTAGTAAAGCGAGTCGTTGCTGGCAGTGTGAGCAGTCAGCGAGCAACTATTACTATATGCATCTCTTTTGTTTACATGCAATTTGTATTTATTGTTCGTTTTTTTCAGAGAGAAAATCACCGATAGTTAGTCGTTTACTTGTTTGCGCTGGGATCACTGCCTAAAGTGTTAATCTAGGTTAGTTACGGTATATGGCGTTAGATTATTGAGATACTGTGTTCATATTTAGTAATAGGAGTTCTTGCCTAGGTATCAACTTAAATTACTTATTAAAGCACCATATGACTTTAATTCATCTTGAATGTAGTGTTAACTCTCTACATGATTTTTTTAAAGAAGTTTGGACAATGTAGTTCTTCTATATTTTGAACTCCTGCTGTTAAAAGTTCTCTTATCGCAACTTTCACATGAACTAAAAAGCTCAGCTGTTTAAATTATCTTTAGTACACTTTTTTAGTCACCTTAAAGGCCTTAAACTACACGTTAATTTAAATTTAGTAGAGGAACAGAAAATGTCCCGTCACTAATAAGAAAATGGCACTATACTAAAGCAACAAGTCACATGACGCACTAATAAAGCATTTTTCTGTGTAGACAAGTGTAGCGTGCGTAGGACAAGAATTTGTGCGTTATACAAATGCTTGTTCTGAGCCTGTGCATTTAAATGAATATCTGTGGATTAAGTTCCTAAGTGCGGGAGTTGTATAAATAAAAAATCAGAAAAATCATTTGCTGCGCTTAAGCTAACTGCACGATCGGTCTTCTAAATGCCCCCGATATGACCTTGAGAGCTCTTTGTTACTGACAAACAATAGCTCTTCTACTCTTCGATATTAAGTGTGTTAATATTATCTTAAGTAAGAGCATTTTTCGGCTAAAACGAACGTCAGAACAAAGGGCTTCGCGTTAACACAGAGTCAGCAAACAGCGTCGCGGTACAGATGATAAAATATTTACCGACGCCCGACGCCCGATGCCCGATACAGAGTATCACATTAACACGAATACTCAGCAAACACGGCCGCTTTGTAATTATATTACGGACGGACGACTATTGCACATACTTGTATCTACAGCTTCAATTGAATTCCGAAACCGAGCAAATAATTGCCTTTTGAAGTCTCGATTTCGATGCCTATTTATTGATGAGTCCATTGGTAATTGGTATAGCAATTCGATATTTGAAGGAGGATTTTTGTATATCTGCTCTACTAGTACAATACGGGTTTTCAATGAATTGAATTGATAATAGACGTAAAGGTTATGACGGGTAGAACGTATTGATTTTGAATTCTAATTCCGCGATGTATTGTGCTGAAAATAGACGATGCGAGATTACTTTAAGGTCGAATGAACATATTTAATTTTCTTCAAAATTTCATTAGCAATTGTGTCTTTGCGTTTATGTAGGTTCTTAGGTAGGGCTTTTTGCTGCCTTAAAATGACTTTCTAAAGTAATTTATTACACTTTAAACCCGTAAAAACGTCGGCAGAACTTTGTCTTTTTTATGAGTCGTTTTTATGGGTCAAACTTTTCAACTATTTTTACGATTCCTTGGCGTACAATGTGCGCTTCTAATTACGTTAATGTATAACATAACATAAAAAATAATATTGTAACAAAAAATCTGTTCCTTAACTTAATGAATATCGGGTTCTATAAAGTCCGTATTCACGAACAACACGGAAAGAAAAGACACACTATGACGTCACGCTGTCTTTGTCATCCATTTGAAGGTGACAGAGTATTTAATAAAGCAAAAAATCTATGCTTTATCACGACCCTGGTATTCAAAGGGCTCCGGGAGGAACTTAGTGGGGTTTGAGTCGAAACAGTCTGATACTACAGCTGCACCCACAGCGGGCGGGGTCATCTGATGATTTCCCACAAAGAAAAAAAAGGTTTTATTGTATAATACATCAGTATTTCACAAGTGTGAAGCTGGGGCGGTTCGCTAGTAAGAGTATAAATCATTACCTGATCCATTCTGTACCGGAGTCTTTCCCAAAACGAAGGGTCTTTTATCCCGCAGTTTGCTTCTCAATCGAGCCATATAACGCTCAACTTGCACGACGAAACACATGCTAGTGTTCAACACTGAAACAATATTCTATATAAATTGCAAACACTCTTAAAAGCTTTCAAGAGTTTCATAAATATGTTGGAAAATTCAATATGTCCTGCTAACGTACAATAACGGCAAGAAAATGTGAATATGGACGGAGAATAGAAAATAGTATGCAAAAATATGATCTAAATTTGACGTTGGAAATATTAGAACGACTGCACTAGACATTTCTTTACGAGAGCAATTGTTTTACGATTGTATCTATCCGAGAAGTCGATAATTGTATTTTATGTCAAAAATCAGGCATCTGGTTTTAATATGACAGACAAAATACTATACGTGGGTGTTTCGTCATTTACAGCCTTAATTTTCAGGAAGAGAAAGTCTTCAAATGGGCCTTAAAATAAAGCAAATATTTCTTAGTATTCTTAGAAGCTTACTTAAGTAAATATGTGTGGGTATAGCGAAGATGGCGTATATTAGCGCGGCGGATCTCCCCCACAGCGTCTGCGGCACCGGAGCGCCGAAGCCTGTAACGTTATTTGCATATTTTATTATATGAATAATCAGAAACGCTTACATTAACGTTGGATTTACTTGGAATTGCTGACTTCATTCTACTTACATACCTATGTTCTGTAGAATGATGGTTTATAATACACGTGCATCTATAGATATACACAATCTCATGTTCATCTGCCAACTATGTTAGTCTTTTAACAATTATGGCTTTTTGATTGGTTTCTGGTGTAATTGGATTTTAGATTAGAGAAGATTTGCCCTTTGGAAATTCCCGGACAGGTCCTATTATTGCCCAGGATGGATTCGAGCTCCTTGGCTCACAATTAGCTTACATAGTCAGTAGATAATAACTTGTACTTACCTAAAGCGGTCATAACATACACTACAAAGAGGAAGGTGCCCGACAGGTCCCAGTATTGCCCAGGATGGATTCGAGCTCCTTGGCTCACAGCCTGCATTGTCAGAAACATCTCGTCATTTATCCGTTTTTCTATTGCATGCTTCCATTTTGGGGAAAGAGGCTCAATCTGGAAGAGTTTATATTCAATTGAGGTATGATCAGCAATAAAACTCGATGAACAAAGTCAGGTTCCTAAATTATTATAAATGTTCGACGATCTATTCTATATTGGTGTTCAGTTAAATTGCAGTAGATTTCAGTTGTTCAAGTTATTTTGTTTCCAAACCCGAGCAGATAGTTATTGTAATTTGTTGCATTAATATGGCTCATAAATGTGACATTCATTATTTTTTTTTCTACATTTTAATCATGGATAGGAAAAAAATAAAATTTTAGGTCCATTAAATGATTGCGCTCAATTGTATTACATTAAAACACCTACATTCCTGTATTCAATTTATTTTTCATTCTTTCATTGCAGACCATACCCAATGTCATTCCCATTGCCATTACGTATTTCTCACATCTCAAATCTACCAGCAAAGTTACAGAAAATCAGTGATCCGTAAGTGAACTATACAATAGTAATAAGGACTTATTAGAGCACGACGAAACTCGATTTGACGGATAACGGATACAACACATAAATCTAACCCGCCGGGTATAACCGGGTATAACCCGGTGGATTCTGATTAATTGCCCGCCTCAGCTAGTGGCGAACAAATTTAATTCAAGTAAGTACGAGCGGTTTTCTGCGCCATTAGGTGACCTCATTGCCCTATTAGTTAAGTTCGAACGGTTTTCTATAAGGCCACGTACCGTATGAGCTACAGTTCAGGACAGAATGAGGGAGCTAGAAAGAGTATGTTATAAAAAATACTTCTAGATTACTAAAAAGACGTGTCAGCCAAAATCGTTTTGATCAACGAAAATATGTATATAATGTTTTATTTATGATTGGTTTTAATTGTTTTGAATGTTTCTATATCTCTAAAACACTTGCACGCCTCATGGCTAAATATAACGTACGACACGCATAACTTGTAACTGCATGCCATCATATTTGCAAAAGAAAAAATATTTATATTTATGCTTAGAAAACAATTGACAATCGATATGCTTGTACGTACAGAGCATCTAAAACAAAAGACATCAAAGTTAAAGTTACGTGAAAAAAAAAAAACAGTTATTTCTCCATTTATAAAACCATAACAGTTACTCTTTAGTCTTACCCCGAAGACTTTTCTTTCAAGAATAAGCTAAATAAACAAGTCCCGCTGACATGCGTTGCTATTTATAACATCATAAAACCATTCTGCCGGCGGAAATAACTAATCATGTCGGAAAAATAAGGTCAATCCTCGATCAAAAGAGAACTAGTTTATTGTAATCTAAAAATAGAAAAGACTAGTTATTTTTATATTCCCCTGAGCACTGCAAAATAGTGTAAAGAAAATTATTCTTCTGATATTAATAATAATATAGACAAGCAGAATGATACAATAAAAAAGAGTTGTTAAAAATATATACTTGAAGAGATTCGAATTTCCAAGTTAGAACACTAGAAATAAAGGTTCAGTGCTGATAAATCAGTAGCGACGAAATATCTGATAACTGTGCCCGGTGTTACTTGTAAGAAAAGTAGCCATAATCAATGGATATAATAGCCATAATCCACGGGAAATAATACATGGGATCAATTACCACCATACCAAAATTTCAATAAAATTAACCCTTGTGCTCTTATATATAAAAGAAATTATCCAAACTTTTGGTTCTGTCATGAAGACACAAACTTACGCTCGTCCTTATAAAGGCGAGTACGTGAGTAAGCGAGACATCAGTGACAGTGCGATACAAAACAGATGTTCAACTCGTTTCTTTATTTAATTCCATTCCTAGGAGAATATAGGGCAAATTGCAATTCCAACATCCAATTATGTGCTAATCTATTACTCGAGAATTTCTTTCGAATGCATTTCTTTTTCTAAACTACATACAAAACTAGTTTAAACTGAATAGGTAAAGTCTTCGCCCATAATGTTTGAATAATTCTTGGCTTTTCTAAAGAGCTTTAGTTCTATGCAAAATTTTTCAAAAACTTTTAGGTCAGATATGATGCTATGGTAAAGTTTATAATGGCGCATATTTCTATTCATTATATGCAGTGCTCTTATGAGTGTTAAAAGAAGTGCACTTCATTTCATAGTTATGGTAATATAATACAATTATTCTATAAGGTCTTCTTTATGTAGCCAATATAAGACCCCACTGCTGTTCAAAGTCCTCCCCTTTCTCCTTCCAAATTTTTGTATCTTTTGTGATTTCTATAAGGTGACACTTTAAAAAAGTTATGCGCTTAATTTTTTGTACGTAATTTGCAAAAAACATACTATACAATAATAGGTACATTGTGGTAAAGTATTTCTTTCTAAAAACAAATATCTTTTAACAATTTGTATGCAGTACAGTCTACACAGCTTCGAGTGCGAATAGATACTCTTTATTAAATTTAAAACGAAACGTCGACGTCATTTGTTTTGTTGCACGAACATACTGACGCAGACAGATAGTGCAACTAATTGCGAATTCTGTACAAAGGGACTTACCACGACCTCTTAAAGTAATACTAGTGCAGTAGTGGAAAAGAGAGAGAGCACTAGACGGCGTAGAGCGGTGTCTCACTTCCACAGTTACAAGTAAGATGGTAGGTATTAAGAGTTGGTAGTCGCACTGTTATTAAGATGAAAGTAAAATTGTATTTGCTCAAAAGAACTCTTTGATGCAACCTTAATAATGTTTTCCTTTGAATGTGTTGCTTTATTTATTAAGAGTTTTTTTAATCTCGGTGTTTCAAAACAAGATATTTTAAAAAACAACCACCGCGACAGTAGACTTCTTGAGAACTAATAAAACAAGACTGCTTTTGAGGAAATTAAAAATTTTTTTTGCTTGTAAATACATATAGTGTCACGCTTCCACAATGGTAGTTGTTCAGCTCAAAAGCTCAAAGCAAATCTTTTGGCGTCGTGTAAACGAGAAATCGAGGAGTTGAACAATGTTTTGCTTTCACTACAGCAACTTGAAGGAGTCACAGTACAAACAAAAGCATCCAAAAAGTAATAAATTGTTAGATAAAAGAGGTACACGAAAGAAAAATGTGAAAAATACATTGATTATAATGTAAAAAACGTTTTTTGCTAGCTACAGTTGCAGAGGAAAATTGCATTTTTAATAAAAAACAAAAGACAGACAAGAGTTGTTTCCATCGATGGTAGTAACGAAGTTTATAAAAACTTCCACTTTGATCGTTTTCATAAAACTTGAAAACAATTTGCTCGAAACTGTTTTCTCTAACTGATATTTTCATTGTTTAATTAAAATTGAAGTAGAAGAACGAGAAACATTTATTTGTTTTGCAAGAATGAAAGTAATTTATTTAAACACTTTTTAAATTGCATTTGTTGCTATTGTATCCATTAGAATGCAATCAGAAAAATGCAATTAAGAATTTACATAACTGAAACTTTGTAATTTAAAATTTAGTATCTTAGTTGTGACATCTTCTATTTATTATTATTTAAGTAATAATTATATTCACCGTGATAGATTAAAAGTCGTTCATATCTGGTGCTTTTAAATGTATGGAGAGAAAAATAATCGTTAAGTCACGTCATATTAACCGATTATTTTCGTCTATTCGACTTATAGTCGGATTAATATTTGACTTCATACCCTATAGGACATTTTATTAGAGGTGGATTTGATAATCTACCTGGTTTTAAAGTTAGAATGTTTAGGGAACATGGCTCTATATAAGACCTGACATTTTTTTGACAGTACAAACCATGTGTAACCATCTAGTCTTGGTAAAGTTTAAGATTTAAATGTTACGAGTAATTGATTTT